>BCLG01001713.1:57880-73947 GCA_001602295.1 Zoysia matrella | reverse complement strand
GCCTGCACGGTCGGCGAGTCGGGACCGGCGTGGACGGCGCGGGCAGCACGGTGAAGTGGCTTGTATGGATTTTTAGTTTTATCCCTAATCTTAACAGGCCATGTTCGGCAGGCGGTGAGGTCTCTTTAAGGGGCCGTGCATTGCAAGCTATAAATGGGCCGTGCCAATAGCGGGTTTCACGAGCCAAAGTTTAATCGGGTCGTGTCCGTGCCGCTCATCGGGCTGGCCTTTCGGCGCGAGCATGGCCTGTTGACCGTATCGGACCGGCTCGGGCACAAAATTCAACAAGCCTTGTCGTGCTTGAGCCAGATTAAAAATTACGTGCTTCGGGTCGGCCTAGGAAGCACGGCCCATTTAGCCATCTTTAGTCTCGTCTTCGTGAGGACGCCGGTCTGCCGAGGCCCCAGAGCAACTAGCTGGATCTTGGCGCGGGCCTAATCCCAGGCCCAAATTCCAACAGTTTGGTCTGCGAAAAACAGACCCTTGTATTTGTATAAGAATAAGTCCTATCGAGCTCACTCAACTATTGCGGTAGTTCGGCTTGCGGTAGTTCGGCTTTCAGACCTCATTGAGAATACTGGATATGTCGAGTCTCTCAACTTTTTAATCCATTTTTTTCCCTCCTGAACGGTTTTGAAGGTGATTTTGTCCTACCTGGTAGGTGGCGTGAATGAGAAGCTGACTCACCATCCAGGTGGCAACACATGGTATTTTTCGCTGACATAGACTGCTTACATGGCACAAATCTGCTGACGTGAACACTCGATTTAACCTGATTTTACTTTAAATTAGAAAACATATAATTAATGACCTCAAAAAATTATAAAACATTGAAGAGGTTTAAAGCATTTTACATGAAACAAATTTTGTTTTAGGACCAATTTTAAATTCGAAACACATTTCATTTTACAAATTTAGAAAGAGAAATAACCATAAAAAACAATCTAGATATCTGAAACCATACGATAAGATTTTATTTTTTTAAATTCATGTAATTCCAAGTATTTTTATTGTTTCACATTCATTTTCTTTAGAAATTTAAAAATTTTACATTTTGAACTTGAATTCATCACCGTCCCATAATAAATTTGTTTTTCGAATTTTGTAGAAATAAATCTATTTTGAATTTAGAGATGAGTCAAAAACAAAAATTATTTCTCATGAAGAGATACATCGTACTGCAAAGTTCAAATTCATCTAAGTTAAGAAAGTCATGATTTTAGGGGTAAAAACGAACTGTCGTAATAATTGAGGGAGATTGATAGGACTTGTTCTATTCGTATAACCTTCAAGAAGTTTTAAAGATCGAAAGCAAAATCAGCTCAGTTCACACAAACATTAAAAATTAACATGTTTATTTCAAAATATAAAATTTACAACTAACTTGTACTAAGAAATTAGAAAATAAAAAACAGGGACTACAAAAATGACGATGAAATACTATAGATCATATTGTTTTTTGTTGTTTTCATAGTGGTTTATTCACTTCATATTCTCCAAACTAAGTTTCTCTTAACCTAAAAATTACATCTTTTACGATGACATTTTTTTATTTATTTTACGAGCTTAGGTAGGACCATCTAATATACATATGTTATTTTTAAAATTTTTATATTTCATCCGTTCCTAAATTGTTATCGTTGTTAACTTCTAACATCAACTTATTAGTCACCACAGTAATGTTTACCCAGTGACAATGCAAAAAGGGACACAACGTTCTTGCAAGATAGATGTGAATGAGAACCGGCGAACCATGATAATCAGCAGATATAGCAATGCCCAGTCTTACAGCGCATTGGAATTTACATGTACACAGTATGGCCAAAATTTACAAACGGCAAGCCAGCAACATCTCTCTATTCACACAATTACAGAGACTGATCAACGTACAAGCAACCTGTGGTTTAAGTTACATGGCATTATTACTACTAATATTATAGTTAACCCTTGTGGAGTCACGGTACAAAAATCCAGAACGTGTGAGCAATTCAGTTCAGCATTCCCATTGCATCACCATTGTTGCTCAACCTGATGGATCGGAAACACTTTCTCACGCCAGCAGAACTTTAGTCTGAGCTCCGAATTGTAGGCCAAGTCCAGCACTTCAGTCTTGCTATCCAGAAGTATAACTTTCCTCATACTGTTTTGTTCCTTCCATAACCCAAGTGACCATAGAGCTTCAGTAGGTCCTTTGTCCAGCATGAGCTGCAACTCAACAACATGATTAACAGCAGATCATATTGAGCCATTCGCCCCATTGCACCATTGTTTTGGAAAATGCAGCACAGGAATAAAAGGCCAGATACACCTTCAACTCTGAGCAGGGGTTTTTCTAGTTCTTCTTGACTGACCCTGCTGCATTTTAGAACTTCTGGATTTGGTTCGACTAGGTTCACCTGTCCGAGAAGTGGGCAAACATTGGTTTGCCCTTGATCCTGTGTGCTTTGCACTTTCCGGCTTCAACTTTGCCCTTGCTGACTGAGAAGAGCCTTGCAATTCCTGAACTAAACCTGCATCCTGTTTACCCACTTGATCCGACTCTTGCTGGATCTGACTCTGGATATCACTCCCATGGAAATCCCCACTAACTACTGACACTGAGGTGCTCTGCACAAGAAAAAAAATTAATGTATCAGAAGCAACCATAAAACAAACCAGAAAAAAAAATGAAATAAAAGGGTAACATGCAGAGAAATAATAGTCACATAAATTTAAATCGTCCAAGGAAAAAAGGGTGAATCCAACACCAATTGTTTCAAATAATTTCATTGTAAGGAAAATGCCAAGCTTTATGAATCCACAAATGCAAAACCAATTTTATAAGCATGACTTCCTGACATCTACAGCCAATGGTAATATATGTCAGACCTAACTAAAATAGTTTGGAAAGGAATAAAAATGCAAAGGAGAGGAACCAATGGAGCTAACAGTATGCTCTTAATTCACTCACAAAGGTTACACAAGTCCTTCTATAGACTATTTAGGGCGGGTTCTACAGTAACCGACCATCTACAGTACCAACCTAGACAGTACAACTCATCCTCTTGCTGTCCTCAGCTGTCCACAGCTAGAGATCAAGACGAACTTGATGTTTACCACCATGTACAGCTCATGTGACAGATTCGTGTAGCTAATAACACTAACTCTACATGACAAGATTATTTTTAACAATATATAATAATACCATGCAGAAGAAAACACTAACACATGCATGCATAGATCTCTAATAAAGCCATGGTATTTTGTTTTTGAAAAAGATAATAGCACAGTACTATACTAGACTCATGAACAATAAAGTTGAACAATACATGCCGACAATTAACCTTATTTCGAATTAGGGAGTCCTCAAAACCCTGAACTTGCTCCTCTTCAGAATCATCCATTTCCTCACATTCAAATTCAACATGCTGGCTGTCTTCCTCAGAATCACTTAATTCTTCTTGTTCCATTACAATGCCTTGCATAGATTCTTCATTAGGCTCTTGAATGCAATTATGAGAACAAGCATTTACAACCTCTAGCTCTGAAATGCTAGCTTTGTCCTTCCTACCACCTATATCTTGAATATTCGATTTTCTAAAAGTGTCTCTGAAGTCATTTCCATTTTTGAATTCCATCATAGAACATAAATTAATGTTCAAATCAATATTGCTTTTCCTGGGACAAAGGCCTGTGGATGCCTGCCCAGCTATTGCCTGATCCTCCACTTGAGCTTCCCTCATGTTGCACTTAGGATGATTACCAGAGTGCAGGTAGTCATCTTCTGGTACCTCATCATCCATCTCAACCACAGATCTTTGCAGGAGAGGATGGAAATCAATAGTGTTAGCATTCACAGCACTTCTACTTCCAGTGGAAGTGGAATCTGTAGTCTGCTTGTTAGTTCTATCAGCTTGAACTTTGTCAAAGGGGTAAATATCATATGTTCTTGAATGATTAATAAGATTTTGAACCGGACGGCTACATGATGAAAGCACATCTCGAGGATACTGAAAGAGCAAAGGATGCATCTGAAAATCTTGCTCAGAGCCATCTTCAGTATTATTTTCAATAGGAACCCTATTCTGCTGCAATCTAGAACTAGTACTATGATCAGGAAATAGATTCAGCTGTCTATACGTGTTTTCTGTAACGGGTAAGGATGGTACATGATACATATTTTTTGCTGCATTATCTAAGCTGCCATTTAAGTGTGTTGCATTTGGATGAAAGGCCACCTGAGATATTACACGGACAGAAGGAGGAAGGTTCACAGGAGGTAAATCTGGAGCCAACTTGACCACACGACTGCCTTTCTCTTTACAGAATCGGGAAGCCGGGAGTTGGTCCACAGACCCACATGACACCATTGGAGGTGCAGTGGAAGGTATTCTCACAGATGAAGGTCCATCAGAAGTGCAAGAGATAAAAGGTACGTCCGATGTGGTTACTTTAGCAAGTTTTGAACCACCTCCTTTCTGTGGTTCAACATAACTACCTGCAGCACCACATTCTTCATCATGGCCTGTGGTTGACTGCATTGCCATGCTTTTTCCAGCATTTACTGATAATGACAGTTGAGAAGGCATCATGTTTACACTCCTATCTGTATCTTCCAAAAATGCTTCATTGACATATGAATCATCATCATTTTCAATCGCCTCAAAAGAATTGTTATCACCCTGTAATAAAAACATTATAAATTGTGCTCAATCCTGCCATTGTGAATGGAGACTAAATAATTGTTTCAAAAAAAGTTAGAAAAATACAAACCTCTTGATCATGGACCACTTGTAAATCGGGCATTGATGCTTTCAGCTTTCTTCTCTTTGCTTCATATGATCGCCTTTTTTCTTTGGCAGCTTCACTTTTACTGTAAGATTTCTGGAGTCCACTAGCAGCTCTCCATTGACGTTGGATCAGTGAAGGATCTCTATGTGGCACTACAAACTTCCAAACAGATGTCCAATCATTTTTGAACATCTTCAGCCCCTGGCATCAACAGTAGTATTGAAAAAGTAAGCAATAGAAATAAAAATGAAACAGAAGATTAGCCTGTAGTGACAAATTATCACCTCCCGGATCCACTCTTTTTCATCAACTGTCAATGGAGATGTCTTCATACGTCGCACCTCCTGCATTAATTCAGATAAAAATATACTTAGTTTAGAAGGCTATTTGTTTCATACGATGCACATCACTACCAACACACTAAGGACTCCACAAAGATCTGTCTATTGTTTAGACCAGCCAAAACCAGATGACGGCATGAAATGTTACACCAGAATATGCAAACGTATAGACAACTTGAGCACATTGCTGAAACTTAGAGGCTCAAAAAAATCAATTCAGCATCTTAGCTGCCAGTAACTACTTACTTTAACGGGATTATCGGGAGCTTTTGAGGAACTTCTGTTCTTTTGCCTTACAAATATCTGAACAAAAAGAAGTTATGTCACTAAAAAGGCATATACAATACATCGTTAAGTCCAGATCAAGGAAATTTCTCAATAATGACCAACTAACAGCTTGGTTAAGATAAATTAAGCAACATATATTAAAGGAAATGAACAAAATGTTTTGTGATTCTGTGCAGACATTAGAGAGCAAGATTTTCAGGTTTTTTTTTTAAATGTACAGTAGGGAAGATCCCTGCTGTCATAAATCTATAATAGTATAAATATAGCGCACATGAGGGATCTGATCCAAACTTGCTTCCATAATCAAACAAAAAGAACAGTAAACTGACATCCAGGCCTTTATGGGGGGAAAACTGAACATTTTACAAGTTCAGAATCTTCAGTGGGGAAGGCCACCTGATGTGACTGTACTTATAACAGATGACACTTTTTTAGGCCACAGGTCAAGCCAGCAGAATGAAAAATGCCATAGCCAAAACCATGAACTAAAACAATCCTCTTCTTATATTGAATCCTTAATGGCATTCCATGTTCTTCTCATGAAGTTTTTAACTAGACTAAGCAATTGAAGATCCAGTTCCGTCAAATAAATTATTAAAATACATACTATTCTCACTATGCCTAAAAAATCATAAAAAGGGTAGATCACTCAAAGTGATATTAGTGGTGGGGGACTTTTGAGGCTTGAAGCAATATTTGCAACACGCAAAATGAGCAATAAAAAAAATACCTGATGCTTCGATTTACAAGGAAGGAAGCGCTTTTGTATTGCTCCCCAATCATTATTGTACTCGAAAAGACCTAGAGCTAATAATCTGCAAACAGATAATCAACAATTAACCTTGCAAATAAATGATGAGTAACATGTCAATTCTCCACTTGAGAAAGGGCAATACATGATGCATGCTCGGCAAGTGGTAATAACAATGCAGCAAACTTTGTACAATCAATATAAAGATGAAAGCAATAGTCACGATTGCATCAGTTGAGGAAACTAAAACAGATGGAATTGTATAAATAATCCACTTAAGCAGTACACATTGCTCTACCAACAGACAGTAAACCATAATAAACATTACGGGCCTCTTTGTTTGAGTTGGAGCTTTTGAGCTTTTAGAAAAGCTGGTTGATGACTTAGTTGAAAAATTGACTGGTGGAGTAGTGACTGTTGGCTTTTGCAATATATATTTGGCTTCTCTGCACATCAAAAGCCAGAAAAGCAGCTCTGGATGAGCTTTTCAGCTTTTAGTTCATTTCCTCAAAAGCTACCTTTTCAGCGTTCCAAAAGCCAGCTTTTCAAAACTTTGTTTCTTTCAGCTTTTCAGCTGGAAAAGCCAGCTTGAAAAGCTGAAACAAACAGGGCCTACAAAGCCTTTGGGCTCGAAGTTACTAAGACCCTCTTTGTTTGAGCTGAAGCTTTTGAGCTTTTAGAAAAGCTGGCTGGTGAAATTTAGATGTTGGCTTTTGTAATATACATTTAGCTTTTCTGCACAGCAAAAGCTGGAAAAGCAGCCCTCAGTGAGCTTTTCAGCTTTTTAGTTCATTTCTGCAAAAGCTAGCTTTTCAGCATTTCAAAAGCGAGCTTTTCAGAACCTTATTTGTTTCAGCTTCTCAGTTTTCAGCTTTTCGACTAGAAAAGCTAGCTGAGAAGCTGAGACAAAGAGGCCCTAAGGCCCTGCTTGGGGGAGCTTTTCCCGCTTATGAGTTTCCAAAATGCTAGAAGCGGCAGATGCTCCCCCAAACGGGGTCGGCTCTCCAAACCCAAAATGTGTTGCTTCCACCATTCTCTACTAAAAGCGCAGAAGCAAATCTCAGGGCGATTCTCCACTTATCCGCCGCGCCGCCTATCCTGTTGGCGCCTACATCCCCAACACACGTGCGCCCAAGGAGCTTGCGCCGCCCCAATGCGATCTCCTCCGTCCCCGTCTGCGACCCCTGCCGCCGTCCCCATCTGCAGCCCGAGCCACTTCTCCCATCCCCCTCCTTGGCCAGAACCAGCGCCGCGGTCCCTATCCTCGCCTGACACCCATGCGGCCGCCTCTACCACCCCCCACGCGCGCCAACACCAGTGAACCTGCGCGGCCACCTCCACAGCCCCCTGCGCGGCCACCTCCGCACAGAAGATTGGGCCAGCGAGATGAGCTGGGGCCAGGCAGATCGACAAAAAGGTACGCCAAACACTTACACATTAATTCTCCAAATGGTAGCTTCCCCCACCAGCTATATTCATTTCTCCAAAACCTCACTTCTCCCACACAAAAAAAAAAAAGAAGCCAAAAGCAAAAGCTCCCCCGAACAGGGCATAAGATTCTTATGTTTATATGTTAGAACCTAGAAGTGACAAGATAAGAAGTGTTGATTGTCAAATCCACAAACATGATAAAATTAAGAGAAATTGCAATCCAAAATATCTGACTTCTATTGAAATAAATGCTTGAGAAGATATGAAACATACCTGTCCTCAGCATCAGTGAAAAGCACTCTATTGGACATAGCTACAGGTGGTGGCTTATGAGGAAACAGTGAAAGATTGAAAAGTGGAAAGAATCTCTGTGCTAATCTCGCAATGTCAGATGGAACAAGAGCGACTGTATCCTTTTGAGCATTCTCAATAAGTGTAGCCGCTAATGATTTCTTCTGTTGTACCTGCCCACATGATGCTCTGGGCACACTACTTGATATGTCTTGAGAAGCATTGCTTGCATCTTTGCCACTGTCAATTACTGGTAAAGGAAACAGAGGCTCTTTCTTGCGGTGTTTGTCAGCAGTACCATCCACATGGCTTCTTCTATACTTCACAACAGCTGTTAGTTTGATAAAAAAAAAGAATGGTGACAAACAAAATAAAGCATGGTGCACAGAAAACTAGGAACTAAACTATCTTGAGAAACTTACCAGATGCGACATCACTTAAATAATCGACGGCCAACTGAAGCAGTGAGACATCAAGAATGGATATAACAGGGCTCTTAATTAAAGGCACCCATTTGTATCCCGAGCTCTCAAAAGAAACAACACTGGATGATGAGTGAAGATTCTGTGAATCAAAAAAGAATCGCCGAAAAGGAGTGGCCGTAGACAATGCTTGATCACGAAAGCCAACCAACTCAACTATCATCCTTTTAACATTGGAAGCCACATCTTGTTTAGACGGGTCAAGGACACACAGGGAGAAGGTTTGGATCAGGAGTTGAACATGCTCGTGTATCAATACATGCAGTTGACCAAGTTGCTGATCGGTAAATCCGGTTACTAAAGGGGAACATGAAGGGAAAGGAGAAGGATGTTGACATCCAAAAGCATGATCAGGCATCAGTAATGCGGGTGGAATATACGGCAGAATCGGTCTTAAGTGAGTTTTTGCTGATTCATGGCGATAACTATCCGGCCTAGATAACTGGGTGCATGGTTGCTTCTGCCTTGTCTGAGGCCTGCGGCCATCTTTCTCTTTCCTAACTATTGTGTCTTCATAGTTCTCAGCATTTTCGTCACCATCACTTTCTAGGGCCTCCTCAATCTCGAGCTCAAAGTCTGCATCATTCTCGTCTTCATCCTGATTTTCGTCACCCTGGCAAGCTTGTGTGTCATTGTCTCCACCGGACAGGACAGCTGCAAGAAACTTGCGGTATTCCTCTTCCTCATCAACATTTTGCAGATCACCATCATCGTCTGATTCCTGAAGAAATGTCTCCAATTCCTCAAGTGAATAATTTGCTAAAGAGTATCTTGCCCTCGTCCGCCTGCAAATTGCATCTTCCTCACTATCTTTGAGCAACAGATGATCAGAATTTTTCACTGTTGGGGAGCGAGCAGCTTCATTCGGTAACACCTCTTTTTCCAGTACATTGAAGCTACCATCATTATTGTCACAGTTAACCTCAGCTGATCTACTGTCTACATAAACATCTTTGGAAACTGGTTCAGATATCAATCTGTTTCGAGGAACTGCATTGTCGCTAGCATTCTCATTGCTTAGAGTATTCTGCAGATGCACCTCCCTACTTGGTTGATTATCAGAACAGTGTTCATCGCATTCTGCCTCAGATGTAAGGCTTGATGATGTCTCAGATGGAGATCCTTCCCTAAGAAAAGGATTGAAATCCATGTCATCCTCCTCCACATCATCATCTACATCCATATTAGATGATGCAACTGTGTCTTAACCAAATAGTAGAACTGCTCACAAACTGCCAATAATGATGATATTAGTAATTTTAAAAACAGTAGATAGCATGTATACCTGTCTGATCTACATTTACAAAACAATTAAATTGCAAAACTTCCAACTATAAACAGCTAAAGAATTAGTACATTTTGGATACAGCACAATATGGTAACATTCAAGGATTAAGATGACCAAAGCCATATCTGCCTTCTTTTGTCCAACTTAATAAAGATAATGACCAAGAATTTGAATGATATATTAAAAAAATAAAAAGGTCACATTATGCAGAATGGTAACAACTGCTTCAAATGGGAATTTGAAACTTAACTGTACAGTTGTTATGACTGTTGTAGCAGATCTTGGGTGACTTTGTATTACAAGAAACAAGGGCCAGAGAGAGGGTTAATAGGCAACGGAGCTCAGATGACGGCACAAGACCACGATAACAACATAGTGTGACAGCACAGAAGCACGCGAGATAATGCCCTAGCCAGGAAAACTTATCATGAAACCCCAATTTTGTTTTGGAAACAAACTACAATGGCATCACAATTGGGCAACAATTTTGGTTACTAATTTTGCGTGCTGAAGACGAGTGAGCCTAACCGAACCATAAATGCATGGACTGGACCCCTAGTTAACCACACAGCACACAAATCCGCAAAATTTTGAATGAAGATCGAAAGGTTCTAACTTTGCTGGCAACAAGAGAAATCCACCCCAATTGAGCTAGGGTTCCTTACCGACGGAAGAAAAAGAAGATGATCCACGCCCGGATGGCTCCTCGCTCCACACCGCTAGGCCGCCGGTAGAGCGGCGCCGCAGCAGTGGACTGAGCGGCGGCACTGGCGAGAGCCCACGCCGGGGTTGTGCTCGGGGACGCCGCGCCGGAGGCTAGCCGGGTGCGCGCGTGAAGGAGGCGAGGCCGCGGGTCCCGGTCTCCATGCGAATGCGTTTTTCTTTTTTCTTTTTCCGAGTTTAGTGTCAAAGACTCACAGAGACAACATGGGATCTTGCGTTCCGAATTCCGATTGCAATCGGGCCCACGGAGGCCCATATGGACAGACGAAAATTGGAAGCCCATAGCAACCAGCCGGCCCATAAGCTCCTGAGCTTAAACCCTAGCTTTCTCCGACCCACATCGTGTGACATCACAACCGTCCAATTTGACTCACCAGATAATCTCAGCAGTCCGTGTCTCTGCTCTTCGCAACATATAAGCTGAGCCGCCTTCGGCTCCCGCCGTCGCATCGTCTTACCCAACTCCACGAGCTCGCGTCTCCGGCGGCGGCAAGCAGGTAGGAAGCAGGCGGCGACCATGGTGAAGGGACGCACGGGGCAGCGCGTCAGGCTCTACGTCCGGGGCACCATCCTCGGTTACAAGAGGTGAGCGTCTCTTCGCGCCGCGGCCTCGTATTAGTGTGCTGTCACTGCTGTAGGATCTGGTCATTTCTTAGTGCGGCTTAGTAGCTAGCTGATGGCGCCGGCGATGTGGTGACGCAGGTCCAAGTCGAACCAGTACGAGAACACGTCGCTGGTGCAGATCGAGGGCGTGAACACCAAGGAGGACGTCGCGTGGTACGCCGGGAAGCGCATGGCCTACATCTACAAGGCCAAGACAAAGAGCAACGGCACCCTCTACCGATGCATCTGGGGCAAGGTCACCCGCCCCCACGGAAACTCCGGCGTCGTCCGCGCCAAGTTCAAGTCCAACCTCCCCCCGGAGTCCATGGTATGCAATGCGGCTCGCGCTTGCTTCAATTTTGTTGTATTCTGCGTTGCATTACTTGTTAATCCGCAGTCTGCGTATTGTTGTTTGTTATTGGGTGCAGGGGCGCAAGGTCAGAGTGTTCATGTACCCGAGCAACATCTAAGGTTAGAATCGACTTATTGATGATCAGTTCTTTTGTTTATGTATACCGGTTGATGAAAGTTTTGGACACTGACCGAATGGTGTGACAATGCAATGCACTTTATTAGATTATTTTCAATTAACGCTAGGACCATGGGACATAAGACTGGGTTCCGATGCCTAGCTTTGCTTGGTTAGTATAAGTAGAATGCTGATGAGTTCCTGTGTAGCAGCCACTGCTGGTGTTATGAGTGTATGTGGTATGACCATTTAGTGCTATTTGGTGTTCTGTTGATTATGGCACGTTATTTGCATTCCGTAGCTCTTCTTTCCAGAGAAGGCATGTTTAGACCTGCGATGTTAGCAAGGAAAATTAGCCTGTTTAGCTTTGTTTCTTGCCGGAACAATCTTTTGCTAGGAAAAAACTAGTGTTTGCCAATTGCCATTCTTAATGTATTCGTTGTTTTAAATTCCCTGGCAATGATTTGTTTTAATTAATCTAACATATTTAGTACTAGCAGGAAAAAACTAGTATTATTATATGAATTTTTTGAACATTTTTAGTCAGCAGTTCTTTTTGTGTTTGGCCTTCTAGTAGATGCTGCATTTTAATGTGGTGTTTGCCACCAGTTCTTACATCACCTTTTTTATAATAATTTTATAATAAGATGCTTAGTTGCATAGGTTGTATACTACACTGACATCTTCAAATATCAATCAATATGGAATACTGTCTCACTGATTCATCGATTACTTTGAATTCTTTGTCTAAATTGTATGGAACACATCATACGTACGAGAATATGAGCATTACTGGCTATGCACTTGTACAGGTGCGGGGAACGCTTATATTCTGGGATAGATGCAGTAATACTTGAACCTACTGTTATTTAATTGAGATAATCGATGTAGCAGCCTTTGCTAACTTTTGTGTCTCTGTCAAATGCAGGTTTTACTGAGGTGGGAATGGTTATCTTCATCACTCGTCCCAAGTTGAAATGTCACTTTGGTGAACCTATGCTGTGTTGGCAACGTAGATGTTCATGTACTAAGAACCATGTTGAAGTTTTGCCTAAATTTGTTGTGAAATTGATGAACATGTCTTATTATTATGCCTACCAGTTTGAAGCATGGTTTGCCAATTTCTGTGTTTTTGCTTGTGCTTATCAACGTTCATGCACTTTACTCATGATGTCTGTCAGAGTGTTTTGTGACCATATAATAGTAACCATAATAAACACTGAAAGCAGCAATTTTTAGCTCCTGTGCTCTGGGATGTCTGCAAACTGATCACAAATTAATGGTACATTTCGTTTGTTGGATGCTAGGAACTTGTTTAGATAAAATTGCTTGGCTGACGCAATTCGGTTCTACAAATTCGTTTGGCCCAAGCAGTTCTCATAGGGGTGGCACCCCGCACCCGGTGTCAACGAGTTTGTTACGGCATGGTGATGGCGATCGGTTGATGCTGAATTGCACGTGTAAGCTGCGTCAGCGCGAGTGTGCTACAGTTTGGGACGAATATAAGTGCAGATCTTGCTGAAACATGATATCATCAATAGGTAAAGCTCAAAAGGAGATAATGCCAGTGTTTACCATGTTCATATTTCAGACCAAATCAAGGAAATGTTACCAAGGTTTCACCAACGGTGGCACGTACTACTTCAGTATATAAGCGTAGAAGAACGACTTCACACGCGGCAAACAATCTCGACGAACTTGTCGAAGTTCTTCCTGCAACCGCCACCGGGCTGGAACGCCTTCGCCACCATGGCCTGCAGCTCCTGGGCCCTCGCCCTCATCCGGTCGCCTTGCTCCCCGTGCAGCAGTGTTTCCACCGCTTCGGCCACGCTGCCGCGCGTCATTGGCCCGTCGAACGCCGTCCCAAAGCCCCAGACGTGCGCCACAGACCGCGCGTTCATCCGCTGGTCGCCGAAGAAGGGGCGGCACGCCAAGGGCACGCCGCTGGAGACGCCTTCCATCACCGATCCCCAGCCGGCGTGCGTCACGAAGACGCCCACCGACGCGTGCCGCAGCACGTCCACCTGCGGCGCCCACGGCACCACCAGCCCGGACCCGGACGCCGCGGCGCGGTCGAGGAACCCTTCCGGGAGCAGCGGCCACGACTCCTCCCGCAGAGACCACAGGAACGGTGCCCGAGACGCCTCCAGCCCGGCCGCCAACTCGCGGAGCTCGTCCGGCCGGGGGGACGCGACCGTGCCGAAGCCGACGTACGCGACGGCGCGCGCGGGGTGGCGGTCGAGCCACGCGAGGCAGCCGTGCGGGTCGGCGGGCGCGGTGTCGGAGTCGGAGGCGGTGGGGAGGAGAAGGTGGTAGGGACCGAAGGGGAGGCACTCTGCTGGGAGCAGGTCGGCGAGGGCCGTGGTCACGTCGGGCGGGTCGAGGCCCTCGAAGGCGTTGAGCGCGACTGCCCCCGCCGCCGCGCGCGGGAGAACCTGCCCCATGCGGTGGACAAGGCGGTTGATGACGTAGTTGAAGTCACCGGAAACGACGCCGTCGGGCAGGTCGCGGACGCGGTAGCTCGCCAGCCCCGGGTGTGTGGCCAGCAGCTCGTCGGCCCTGCTCTCGGCTGCAGTGCAGACACGCAGGCATGCAGGTTCGCTGGTCAGCGTCTCGAGATAAAAGTCGCAACAAAACGAACCGAGAATGACAGCTGATCGTGCTGCAATCTCGGGAGGGAAATAAAAACCAATGCTGAAGGCGAGCGCAGCACATCACGCACCTTGGTCGCCGACGTCCTCCCGGAGCGCGTCGGTACGGAGGTGCGCGAGCAGCGCGCACGAGGCGGCTGTCCAGACGGGGACCCACGGCGCACCCACCGCAGCGGCCGCTTCCGCCGCGGGCCACATGAACGCATCTCCCACCACGCAGGTCACCCCGACCCCGTCCGCGGCCGCTCGCGCCGCCTCGACCCCGGCCTCCATCCCGCCGTTCTCCGCGGCCGCCATGAACAGCTCCATCCTTCGCGGCATCGGCACCGCCGCGTCGTCCTCGTCCCCCGCCAACCCGTCCGGGACCTCCACAAACCGCAGGTTCCCCGGGAGGCCAGACGCCTTGCGGAGCTGCGCGATGGAGCTCGCCGTGGAGAGGAACGAGAGCGTCGTCCCCGCCGGCGCCGCGGACGCCAGGGCGCGCGCGAAGGAGAGGAGCAGCGCCGCGTGGGAGCTGAACGGGAACGCGACCACCGCCACGTGCGGCGCCGAGGAGGCCGACGATTGAGCGGGCGCCATCGTGCTTGCGTCTGCGCGTGGTTCGTGGCGGCGGTGGCGATGGAATGCGAATGCGGTACGATCGCGGCGAGGGTTTTATAACCGGCTTCGCGGCGCACGCGCGCGCAGCGCAGCTGCCAGTCGCCGAGGAACCGAGCGCAATGGAGTTTAGGTGCGGCGTCGGCTGCAGTTGGGATCACCGTCCGATCGTTGCATTCCGAGGCGGTTGTTGGGATCAACGGCGGGAGATGGACACGTCGTGTTCGGTGCAGCACACGTTTGTTCGCTCGGGTGCACCTAACCCTAGGACATGGGTTCATGCATCGGTTCCAAAGGCTAGGAAAAAAAAAAGCGTTAGACGCTGCTTAGCGCCTAAGCGTGCTTAAGCAGTGGCGGAGCTTGACACAAAGTTGAGAAGAAGCCAACAAAGAGTGACATTAGCATTTGATTGAGATTGAAAAAGAAAACTTAAAATTTAACCACTAAAATCATTTTTCTCTGCCAAACAAGAAAAATTAGGAGGGGTTGTGGCCCCCTCTGGCCCTAAAGAGGCTCTGCCAGTGTGCTTAAACAAGCTTAACCCTTTTTTTAAGCTGTAGTTTATTTATATTTATAATAAAAAATACGGTTGAAAAAAAAAGAACCCAATAAATATTGGGTTATCATTTGCTAGCCCAACAACCTACCATATGCTGCCTCAGTCACATCACCTCCTCTTCTCTCAAACATCTGACCTACATTGTAACCCATTTAGTCCACTAAAGCACCAACTCTAGCAATCATCTCACTGTATGCACACCACCAAGAGCAGCAGCCGCCACTTGCCTTTGCACGCACACCACCAAGAGTAGCCAACAGCAATGAAGCAGCACCTGTCCTCCTCCTCCGCCCTCTCTCCCTCCCCTCGTCCTCTCTCTCGACCAGATCTGACAGGCGGAGGTGCTCCCTCGACCAGATCCCGCAGGCGAAAGCGGAGCAGGGGCGTTGCTTGTGGCAGCAGAGCACGAAGCAGTGCATGGCGGTGGACCAGAGGTGCGACGCGCGTGTGAGGCGGCAAACAGACGCGTAAGGGACGCGCATGCCCCGAAGCGGAGCGGTGGTGTCCCGCTCAGCGCTTAACCGCATTGAAGCGAGTGCTTAGTACCGCTTTTTTCTCCAAAATTTCAAATACTTTCTTCACCTAGATTTATAAGGATTCGAAGGCAAATGAACTTTTCCAGAAATATAACCACTCATGTAGCCGTGTGTGGGGTCAACTATTCTTTACTCCCATCTTCCTCCATCCCGTCATCTTCACTTCGCCGCCTGCCTCGCTCTCCCTTCTCCCTCGATAGTGCAAGCAATCGTTGCCGACGCCGTTGCCCGCTCGCTTGCTACCACCGTCTGCCTCCGCCGCCCTCGCCAGTTGCCATCGCCCTTGT
>BCLG01001713.1:777-50750 GCA_001602295.1 Zoysia matrella | reverse complement strand
AGGTGGGGACCTCGCGCTGCGGCATGGGGAGGGTGAGATCCGGCCGCCGGCGCGGCCGCCCAGGCGTGCCCGGCTGCGGGGTCGGCAGGCCGCCCGGACGCATGGCGTGGGCTGTCTCCTCGCTCGTGCGCGCGTGGGGCGAGGCACGGAGTTCGTTAGCAGGGAGAGGGAGGGGGTGGACCGGTGGTGCCGTGGTGGAGGTGGAATCCGCTGCCGCTCGTGGCTTGTCTTGTTTCGGTGTCCGTTTAATTGGAGGCCAGACCAGGTCAGGCTGAGCTGGGTGGGGAAGAGGGAAGGGAAGGCTCGACTACGCACGAGGCGACGACCGCCCTCGCCTGGGGGAGAAGTGACCGGGACAGCTGGAGTTGCCGCAGCTGAAGACGACGGACTCGTTGGAGATGCAGCACAAGCACAAAGCACAGCACACAGATGCACGAGCATTAAGCACACTTCGCACGTATCATAGTGATTATTGCTCGGATAGCGAATGTTCAGAGCATTTTTCTTCACAGAACTTCGCACACTTGTCTGAATTGCATCAAGCCACACAAATAGGTATCCCCAATTACCAAAGTCCTAGTGCGTAGCGTGAGCATTAAGCACTGAATGCTATTGGTAGAAAATCGTCGAAAGAGGTCACAACCTAATCACGGCTAGAGATGTATAATTAGACATACCCACGAGCTCATATATTAATTTAAATTTTACAGGTAATCTAAAAATGCTTATAAAATTTAAATTAAATTTGATCATCATAAATACCCATTTGCGTCCCTAATCACTGGTTATGTTTGCATATGTACTCATACATCAATTTGTATATTGAATGAGAATATGATGATAACCAGGGGACTGCAGGTCAAGAACCAGCGCAGGATCACAAGTGAAACGCACTTACTAAGCACTGAATGCACGTGCTGGAATGATAACGAGTGCCGAACAAAGCGATAGGAGATGCAAAAGACGCAACGTGTCGACAAGCCAAGTCTTCGATGCACAGGCCGCAAGAACGACGGGTCCACACAACTCTACAAGTTGTGATCCGCACTATCTCCCACCACGTGACGTAAAGAATTTTGCGGCCCGTGTATATACTTGTTCGGCAAAGTGGCAGAAATAGGGCTCGCTCTCCAGTTTGTACCACGAGAATAATAAGCATTACAGTCAGGGTGATCATCTGATTCAAAAGTAGAAAGCAGTAAAGACATCCTTAACCACGCATTTGGCAAGCCATAGATCAGAAGCAACATGCGGATGCTTTCACCAGAACATAAACGAGGCTGATTGAAACCAGTGGACTTATACCTCACGGATGAGGTCAGGGTGACGCCCTGGCTGACCAAAGCAAATGCAACAACATTGATTCTGCATCTACGTGAATAGGCAATATAACTGCATCAGTTATGTACCTGGAGACAGTATAAAGGATGCAAATAACTTATGTTAACTCTTAAATTAATGCACAAAATTACTCTCAACTCTCACTGTAACACAAGTTGACATCAATAGAAGCGGGACAGCCTCGCCATACTGCTTCTGGACCTAGCCGTGCAGGATGTTACCAGTCAAAGAGACATCAGCCGCTCAAAAGGCCTTAGGGAGCTACAGGTTACTTCTACCTTTATACTTAGGGAGGATAAGATGGTTCTTACAGTGCTCCGTTCTAGACAATGACACACAAAATAGGATGGATTTTGGTAGTGAGCACCAGTCTGCCACAATAGCACAATCAGATTTGTCTAACAACTTGAGAGAACTGCTGGTAAGGCAACTTGTATTGACCGCGGCAGCTGCTTGCACGGAAGTGTAAGCTGTAAGAATATTTCACATTTGGAGTTGAGATATGCAGTCAACATCAACAAATTAAGATCCACTAAAAGATCTAGGAGTACAAGATAAAACTTGTTAACTTACAAATGTATAAGAAAGTAAATGCAGGGAACAAAATGTTCGAAAGCCAATAAATCAGAATTCAGAACCTAAGTCAAGCATGCCATACTAGGTAATTGAAACAGCTACAGCACTGAACACTTTGAATTAACACCTGCTAAATTTGCTATACACATTTTCAACTGCTTATTTTTCATTTAAATTAAGAGCATTCAAGTGTTAAGTCAAGAGGCCTATCGAAAAGCTACTCTGTCGTTACATGTTGTAATTTCTAAGAGCACTAAGTGCCCTAGAGAACATAAGGTAATTTGCTAAAACATCTGAGCAAATGAATAACTTCAAAAACACAGTTTCTAATGGTGTACTACCTCCATTCCAAAATTGTTGCCGCCGGTTAGCTCAAATTTGAACTGACCAGCAACAACAATTTTAGAATGATGGCAGTATATACAATATTTTGCAGTAATGCAAAATATTAAATGAAAGCATCATTTGTGGAGAGGTTTTTTTTTTTGGTTCAGGCTGCTAATACCCTATAATCCGTTTTGGCATGCTAAGTGAATGCTTCTGGGCCTTATGGCACTGAAAGCACTGAATGCCTATTGCCAGTTAGAATGTCACCGATATAAGCTGAAAAAAATACACACTATCACTTCTATGAATACATTACAAGCTATAGTAGTTTTTTACATTCCAATTCGAGATACCACCAGCAGCAAAAAATTACACAAAAAATTAGTAAGAATCTTTGACTGAGTTCAAACGGTAATGTACTGTACTTACTGTACTATAGTAGATTTTAACGTGTTGTCAATCATAACTTGGGCCACATGTGGCTACGGGTGGCCCATATGAATACCTCCATTGATCACATGCTGAACATTTGTCAAGTTTAGTGCTATTCTCTAGAGTACAAAATTTACAGGACCAGGTTGTGTACTTTGCCTTTGCAATTTTAGGTTTTGCTGTACCACAAACTTCACAGATTGGTGCTAGAGGCTGCAGAAGGTCACATTTGAATAAGATATTAGGGAAAAAAAAGTAATGATTTGAATTACAATTTGCAGTAGAAAGAAGCAATAAAGCAAAACTATAAGAGCGTATCAGGACATGCCAAAAAAACTTTCATTGCTTTTCAAGGATGACACTCTTTTGGTGCTTGTTGTAATAATTTAAAACAGAATTTGGTATGCATGAAATAGAAATACATCCACTTGGGTTTCTTAACCATGATACAACTGACAGATTATTATAAGGTCAATGAAAGAAGCAAAAATCCAAGAAGAACAGCATTCATTGATAAGAAAGGCACCCAAAAGTACATGGTGGAGGTGCCTTCCGACAAACTGAGCTAGGAATTCTATTAGTACGAACTCAATGCTTGATATGCGCCTGAAGCTTGGATATGCCTCGTCACCTAAACAAGCCACTTTAAAGTGCATACATGAGTAGTTCACTATGTGCATAACATGTTATTGTGATAGGTGGAGTTAAAAATAAGCTTATAAGAATCATTTTTAAAAAAAAGTATCATTGATAACCTTCTTAATGTACCCAAGGATTTCTCTAACAAAATGTATGCACCTAATAAAATATTTGCCAAATTAGATGTATATATTTTAGTTTTGCACAAGACAAGGTGGACTGAAAAGCTTGCCTGATTTAGAAGAGTGCAAGCACCACATTCCCACAATGGATCATCACTAGCATTAGCTATTGTCTGACAAGAAGAGGAACCTTCTTGTGTTACTGTGTGAAATCCAGAAGAAGTGCTTGACTGTGGACAAGAGTTGGAACCCTTTGTGGTTTTCCCATCTCTTGCAGTCAAGTTAGGTGGTTCTTTGAGTACAACAACATCATCTGAATCATCATCAATACCAGATTGGTCATGAGATCCACACCACAAATCATCGTGTAGTCTCCTTTCAGCTGCCATTGCAGCAGCTTGTACTGGACTAAGTGCGTTCATAATATCATTATTTCCACCCAGCTTTCTTGGTCCAGATGGCAATAGAGCTCCATTCCTTGCACGTTTCTGTGCAGCAGCTAATGTAGCTTGTCGAAGAGAAGGCGGTGGTGGATGTATTGTAAAACCACCTAATCTTCTGCCTGTGCCATCAAACCCTTCTCCTGATCCAGTGATACCTTTGGAAACAAGTTCCTCACACTCCTGAAGCATTTTTATTAGTAGCAGAGACATATCTCAGTCCCAAAAAAAGGGGGGGGGGGGGGGGGGGGGGGGGGGAGGGAGAGAGAGAGAGAGAGAGAGAGAGAGAGAGAGAAAGAATACATGAGTATCAACAAGAATATGCATTAAGACAAAATACCAATTCACCATGTCAAAAATCCCAAATATCCCACTGAGCAGAGCTTGAATTATTTTTAAGGAATCTCATACAGGTAAAGCTACATAACAAAGGCCCTGCCAGGCTGCCATATATTTGGTGAGATATCAAATGTGTCTACCAATTTGAGTACCCTCATTTTATGTTGCTACGTGGCAAACATACACCAGTACCAATCCTAAACTCTAAGCTGAGAGTATCAAAAGTGGTACAGTAGTTGATTTATCCACATACGATGCACCTGAAGTCAGAATGATATACATTCATAAAGCAAAAAAGATGATTTTCATTAAAGTATGTTTACACATTGCACAGTATGAAAAAGTCACTGTTTTTTAACTGTTAATCTATTAATGATGATAGTAACTAGTAAGACATCGAAACACTGGATCTTAGGTTGAATATTGTTAAACTCGGATCACATTAAAAAGGACCTAGATAAGTATGCCAATTTGTTCAGAGAAACCTAATTAGATCATTAAAGACTTTTCAAAACAAAAAGGGAAATTCCATGCAAATACAAACCATTCCAAATGGGAGATGTTGGAGGTGTGATTGAAGAAAATCGGAAATAACTGCAATATGCCGAAGTAATTTCCAACCGGTCTTGCCATTTTGCAAACAATCGGAGTTGCATTCTCACAATTGATGTGATTTGAAGTCCTACTCTCTTATAATTCGTATGACTTGCTGTGGTACTCCCATAACATGATCTGTAGCGGCAGTAGCCTGATCGGCATGATTTGGGGTAAGAAGTAGGATGCATCAAACTTGCCCTCAAAAGGCATCAACACAAGTCTTTGTTTGTTCCCATGTCCGGTGAAATCATCAAGTGTCCTAGAACCAGCACAAAGAATACCGCAGGAAAGGCACGCACCTTGCGGAGCTCGTCCCAGAGCTTATAGAACTGTGCGTCATGGGGTCCCCGCTCATTGTGGCAGAGTTCGTGGAGCATGGTGTCGAGAACCTCGTTGTATGGGATGAAGTCGTAGTCGCGGCCCGCGCGTCGCAGCCGTAGCTTCACCTCCACCCCACGATTAACATTGAGCCCCAGCAGCCTCGGGTTCCGCGGCCTAATCACCAGCACAGATACACGCACCACCCAGGAGACGGGGCGGATCGATCGATCGGTCAATCGGGAGCGCGGACAGCACATAGAAGCGGAGGAGGGAGGCTAGGGTTAGGGTTCGTCGGTGGCGCGGGGGAGGCGAGGCGCTTACGAGAACTCGGAGAGGACCTTGACGCGCCACTTGTGGCGGCGCATGATGGGCTGGACCTGCCGCGCGACGCGGTCGAGGAGCTCGCGGGCGGCGGCCGCCTCGGGCTTGGTCTTGAGCGCCCGCACCTCCCACACCTTGTTCAGGTCGCCCACCTCCATCGCGGCCGCCGATTTCACGCCGGGCGCGGCGCGGCGCAGTTTCAAACTGATGGGGAACAGCGAGGCGGTCGCGGCGCGGGGAGGCGTGGACGTTTGTATAGGGCGTGCGCCGGGCCGCGCCGTTGCTGCGGATTTGTTTGCGTTGGGGTTCGATGGAATATAGGCGGACAAGTTTGGAGGGGAAAGGAAAGGAAAGCTGCGAGAGCATCTGCAGCAGTTTGCAAAACTGCAGGGAGAACGACTGAGTGCACCGTTTGCAAAATTGCTACTCCTCTCTTCTCTATCTCTACGCACAATTTTTCTTTTTATAAAATATTTCCAACAGAGAGAGTTTAAACCAATTGCACACGAAAAAAAAATACACCAAGCTAGAATTGTTTTTTTTTACAAATTTAAAAGATGAAATTTCTTCACACCCTTACAAATCTAACGGACGAGCTTCTTTACATCTCTCGAATCTTAGACCCGAACTATTGTTAATTAACAAAATACAATCCATTCAAAAATGATAAATTTCTCTTTCTTTTACGAGGAAACCAACAAAATTCTCGCGCTACATACTGTAGATGGTGATGAATGTGTTAAACTCTTACTCCCTCCATTTTTCCGACTCTTGCTCTCTCTATTCTGAGGCCTCGTTTGTAACGCAAGAATTTCACACGAATCGCGTAGGAGTTTCACAGAAATCAGTTCAATTTCACATGAAAAACGCAGGAACAACAAATTTTCTCACATTACAAACGGGGCTGAAACTGTGTATTCAGTAGCACAAAACCATGTTACACATAATATTGGATGGGTTTTTATGTACTTCTATTTATTCTATTTGTCACTCTAGTTATATTTTGCATACTGTCGGAGTGAAGAGAAGTGAAAAAATATAAAGTACATAAGGATGAGAGAGAGATGGCGATGCATTGATATGAAAGAATTATTTCTGAATTTTTCTTTATATCGAAACATGACGATGCTCACTTTTGATTAATTTTCTGACAAGAAGAAGACTCTGAAATTTCCAGCTGCATCTTTTCTTGATCCATTGATTGTTTTGAGTCCGACAGTTTGACACCATATGCTTACCTTCTTGGTTCAATCTGCAGACTTGAACATTGAATAAGTAGCCATTTCCATGTAATACTCTGACCCTGAATTCAGGTCTTCCATGCCCGAGTCAGCTGCCTCAAGGTATTGAGCAGAAAACTCTCACACTTGTGGAATGGAACGAATCGTCAGTCGTCGCTCCACATGAGGCTTCTCTGCAATTGCACATGAGGCTTCTGTGCAATTGCACATAATAGCATATTTGTGGTATAAAAAATGCAACATACTGGTGAATGGTGACCATTGGAATTTGCAAGTTTGTCGCCGACAGGTCCTGAAAGTGATGCCACCAGCAAGCGGTGAATGGCTTCCGTGCCGCCGGTCACGGATGACGGACGGGGATCTACGCGATGTCCGGTCACCGGCGTGTGGTCTGGGTCTGGGTTGCCTTCCCGACGCCCCACGAAAGTCTGCCGAAATGGGCGTTCTGACTCGCTCGCCGCCGCGACGTTCTCTTCGATTGGTAGACTCCGAGTATCCGTCCGTTCTCCTGGATCGTTATCGTATATATTGCAGTAGTCACGAGCATTCAGATGGCCAGCACGGCACGCCGGGAGCTCGATCGCGGCCGGGAATGGAGTGGCCCAGGCGCTGCCGGCTCACCGTCGTTTTGCCCGTCTTGCTGCTCGCTCTCCGGGGTGCATCGGCAGCGGTGCTGGGAGCCGGCGGTATCCCAAGACACGGCGAGATACGCGGGAAGAAGCAACCTCGAGAGGGCCGTCCAATGGCGCCGGAGGCCAACCGTGGCGACCTGCATGGCAGGAACTCGCATGAAGCCGTCTTCGCGCGAATAAGTGCACCAACCGGTAACTTCTTTTTTTTTAAAAAAAAAGTAAATTTCACAAAACTACGTATATTTTGTCAATATTATTACACAACTACATATTTAAGTTATACTTTCATAAAACTACAGATTTATATCTAATTTATCACAAAACTATATGTTTTGTATCTAAATTATCAGAAAACTACATATTTTATGCTTAATTTATCACAAAACTATAGATTCTATGCATATGTTGCTGAAATTACTGTAACAAATATATAGTTTTTTGAAACTATGGCTTAAATATTGTTTTGTGATAATATAATTAAAATACCTGTAGTTTTGTGAAATTTATTTTTTTGGCAAATTTTAAATTTATTACCTTATTTTTTTCTTAATAAAAGTTTTATTGAGATCTTCATAGACTATGATAGGTTGGGCTGGTGATCTTGAGATTGACAAAGCCACCATAGAAACATAACATAGGATTATCGCTTTCCATCGGAAAAATAATATTTGCTTGATAAACGGAATTATAAAAAATTATTGTTGCTCTTAAATATAATATTTTTTTGTTATTACTCTTAATGATAATGTTGTAATTACCATATCGATTAATAGATCGAGAGAAGAAAAAAGATAAGGTTAATTCAAAGGGAAAGACAGGCCCACAAATGCTTCCTGGTACTCAATTTCTCAAATTAACATGACCTCCACTTATCAAAATAGTTTGGTTCCGCTGAAATGAAAGGCCTCATGGATGGATCCCTCACGGAGAATCCATCAGTAGTAGTAGTATCAAAGTCTGTATGGGAAAAATGTCATTATAATTTTTCAAGTTTAAAAATATACCACTAATACATTATTTGCAGCATCCTTTCACACATTAAATTGATCATTATTAAATTTTAGTTCAAAATAAATAAAATTTAGTCCGGTTCTAATCCGATCTGATCCTCACTATATTTAGTTTATTTTTCTTCAGCTCGTTTTCACCTTACTCATAAGTGGATGTCACATGAACTTAAATAGTATATTTTAAATTTTAAAAATTGTAATGACATGTATCAAATTAATTTTTTTATTTTTCTTTGATTTAAAGCATGTTTGGTTGACGCTACACCTCACGGCGCCGCAATTGTGGCACGCGGTCACCCCCTTTGGTAGCAGCTGAAGCTTCGACGTGCTGAACTCCAAACATAGTCTGTTAGGATCTCTTTTGAAATATCGGAATTTTTTTGTTTTCTACGGTTTTTTTTGTGAAATTGAACTGATTTCTGTAAAATTTCTGTAAAATTAAACTAATTTCTTCAAACCAGACAAACTGAAAAAGCCAAACATTGGATTGTTGGAAATGAGGCTTTGGAATGTGATTGAGACTATTTATTCATCAACTCTACTCCATTTTAACCCTTCATTTATTTTCTAGTCTTAAAAACACTCCATGTTTCTATTTCCACCTAAGGATCCATTTGTAATACAGAAATTTTTAAAAAATAGTAAATATTTTTTCTAAAAAAAGTTTACTTTTAAAAAATATAAAAAAATAGAAAACAAAATTCGGCATTCTAAACGCGCCATAAAACGAAAGCGTCGGCCGGAATGCTTCTCCGCTTGACTCTTTAACGGTCTGAGCGTCTCCGCCCGACTCCTGCTTCCTCCTGCCTCCACCTCGCTCCGCCGCCTCGGACTTCGGCTGCGACTCGCGCTACCGAGCTTCTGCCTCCCATTGTCGTCCCCTCCTCAGGCTTGCGCTGCCGCTTCTCGCGTGGCGCGGGGATGGGGCGATCACGAGCGGCTACGCGGGCGCCGCCCGGGGACCGGGCAGCAGCGCGTGGCGGGGAGAGCTGGCGCTGTGGCGGTGGCTAACCCCAGAATCAAGGTACGCAAAAGTGTCAAGAATTTAGGGATAGAGGGAGTATTCTATAGTAGTACTGACTTAATTTTTCCGTGTTCACTTCATGGGACCATGGTTTTAGCAAGCATATAAGCCACTGTCTTCCTTCAGTTGCAGTAATAAGTACAGTGCCACACCATTATTATTTTAAATAGCCATCACATTTTCATCATTAGCTGTAGGTTCATTTTACTATGTGCCATTATATTTTTTCTGATAAGATGTTGAGATTGGGATGTTACAGTTGACATGATGTAAAGCTTTTATTGTTTAAAATAGATGTTAAGGGGACATATACCAGAGATTTTGCAAGAAAAAACTCAGGGGAGGAGTTCAGCGCCCATGAGAAGAAGCTCAGAATCGCTGTGCCACATAAACATGGTTTCCAAGCTTTTGTGAATATAAATCATCCTGAAACTAAGAGACCAAAGGTAACTGGCTATAGCATTGATGTCTTCAAGAGAGCTTTGGAGAAGCTGAACAATCCTCCACAATATGAGTTCTGTGTCTTCGATGGTACTTATGATGAATTAGTAGGCAATGTGTCCATAAGGGTGAGCCTTACTTCAACATGCCTACATGGCACCTTTTAGAAGACTTAGGCCCCGTTTGGAACGGAGGAATTTTTTCAATTCCTCTGTTTTTTCCTGTGAAATTGAACTGATTCCGGTGAAATTCCTGCGTTCCAAACGGGGCCTTAGTAACTTCCAGTTTTTAGTTTCTTAAGTGATACTACCTCCGTTGTAAAATATAAGCATTTCTAAGTTTGGATAAGGTCAAAAAAATTAACTTCTACCAATAATATTTAGAAAAATAATATAATTTTTAATATAAAAATATAACTTTTATGAAAGTTTATTTAATGATGAATTCAAAAAATATAATTTTTATATGATTAAACATTATTAATTATATATTATTAGTGATCAAAGTGACAAAAGTTTGACTTTGACTAAACCTAAAAATATTTATATTTTGGAACGGAGGAAGTGTGATTATATTTCTTTTGGTATGGACGAGCAGATATACGATGCAGCAGTGGGCGATGTGACCATAACCGCCAAACGTGTCATGGAAGCAGAGTTTACAATGCCATACACACAGTCTGGTCTGTCTTTGCTTGTGCTCTCTGAGAACGATTCGAAGTCAATCCGTTGGATATTTTTGGAGCCATTAACAAAGGAACTTTGGATTGCTACTGTGGGCGGCTTCTTATTCACTAGCTTTGTTGTGTGGATGATCGAACATCCTAGAAATCTGGAGTACCAGGGACCAGGGTTGAGACAGATCAGCAATGCTTTGTACTTTGCTTTCTCAACTTTGACATTTTCACATGGTCAGCCCCTTCAAGCTCAGACATCATTTTGATTGGCTGTGAATGCTTTCTATCTCAAATTCTTGTTTATCCTGTGTACAGAACCAATAATTAGGAGCCCTCTGTCAAAAATTGTTCTGGTTGTATGGTGCTTTGCCGTGCTGGTTTTAGTGCAGAGCTACACTGCAAACCTGTCCTCTATGCTAACTGCAAAGAGGCTGGTGACAGATCTCAACCAGCTGGTGCAGAGTGGTGACTACATTGGATTCCAAGAAGGATCACTTGTGCGTTTGTTTCTGCAGGAGGTAGGTGTACCAGAGAAAAGAATGAGAGCCTTAAGAAACCAAACAGAATATGCTCAAGCTTTGAGGAAGGGGTCCAAAAATGGAGGCGTGTCAGCTATTGTCGATGAGATTCCCTATGTAAATTATTTCCTCTTGGACCCTCGATACAAAAAGGAATTTAGGATGTTTAATCACATTTACAGGACCCTTGGACTTGGTTTTGTAAGTTCCCTATCCTTTCTTCAGTGCTTTGCTAGATTCACTGTTCAAGAGCTCTGCTACTGCTGCTTGACAGCTTGAGGAAAAAAAAAAAGACTCTGACCATGTTACTGCCTTGTACTTATTTGTTGCCAGGTGTTTCCTCTAGGCTCTCCACTGGCTCATGACCTCTCTATTGCCATCTTGGACATGACACAAGGCAATGAGGTCTCAGAAATGGAAGAGAAATGGTTCGGCAGATCTTCCCTATCGGCGGGCAGCTACAGCTCCGTTACTGATTCTGTGCCTCTCACCCTGCAAAGTTTCTCTGGCCTCTTCGTCATCACCGGATGCGTCTCAACTCTCATGCTGCTAATAAGGGTTGCCAGGTCGGTTTATGACAGGTGCACAAGAATACGAGGCACCGGCTTGGAAGATCCCGATGAATCCGATCCAGAAAATGGAACTGCAAATCTCAGAGAATCTGGTGATCTGCAGATTGGCTCTGAATCTGATGAACGACACAGCGAAGATAGGAATGAACAGTCCTTACAAGTCCATGTGAGCAGCGGAAATGTTGGTGATGCAGAGCCTTGTCAAACTCACAATGGCTCTGTGACTGCAGATTCTGTCCAGATCCAGATGACTGGACAAGGCGTTGGCATGGCTCCAGGCGTTGCAACTTGAAGTTGTGAACACAAATAACAGCTCTCTCTCTCTTTGGCAGATAGTCTCCAGTATGCTTTGGATTGCCCACTGTGGGTTGCCCAAGATTATACTATGTAGATGTGTTAGGGGCTGATATGAACTCATTTTTAGCTTTGTTGTTGTTTTTTTTTTTGAGGAAAAGGCAATAAGACTTGAAACTGTTAATATTTCATGGTCTTTTTTAGAGTGGTTCAGTAGAACCAAGAGCAGAATTGTCAGTCTCTAAAATTGTTAATAGCCCTAGCTCAGATAACGTAAAAACAACGAAGTTATCAATGACTTACAGCTGAAATTCCTGGATGTTTCTCATTTTGGTTTCGGGAACTCAGTACTCCAGCGGCTTCACCAATCATCTGGAACCGTTTCTTCTACTCTGATGCTGAGAGGAAATAGATGAAGCAGTTATCTGTTCAAGATCACTACTCCATTGGTGGCTCCTGTTCTAACAGCTCTTGCATATTCTAACAGCTCTTGCATATTCTATCATTCATTCTACAGATCCGTAGCTCAAAATTCATCCATGCAACTTCGAAGAAACGCCATTTCAGAATGAATATAGGATAGAATTAAAGTTACCCACGTATTTTTTTTTCTGAATGAAAAGGTTACTCAGGTATAATATACAATGGAAACTGACACTTTCATCCAGAGGCAATGCATTGACCTGGTAATGAATTATTAACAGCAGTGTTAGCACAATGCGTCGGCATGTAGCGCTCATAATCGCGTGTTAACGTAACAATGCGTTGACTAGATAGATTATTAGCTAAAAAATTACCCTATGATGTTGGAGCTCGTGTAATCTAACCGAGAGCTTGGTCAAGTCAACGGACTGGCATGTTACTGGCAGATTCAAGCAAAGTAACTCCTCGAGATCGATCTGAACGACTGTTTCTTAGATTCCAGCATTATCATGCCCTAAAATATACACAGGATTTTAAAAAATTTCTTAAGAAGTCTCTCATGGAACGATCGACGCGTCGCTTCCGTGGCGCCGCTGCCGTCCTCACTTCGGCGCTCATGCTTTGGAATTGGAATTTCTTAAGAAGTCTCTCATGCATGCTGTACACACAACCGGCCCGAAGCGCAAAAACTTCTACTCTCTCCGTCCTCGATTACTTGTCATTTAAAGCTCAAAGTTTTCTTTTTTACTTGTTATTTACACTTCTCAGTACATTTTTCTTTATTCTCAATAGTATATTTTTATTTTTATCTCTCTTTTTTATTTTCATCGTATCTCAACTTTTCTACCATTTTTAATTTTCCGTGCCCATTAAAAAGAAGACGAAGGAAGTACTAGGCAAGCAAACAAATTATTATGTGTAACTGTGTAAGTACATCTTTCTCTCTCTTCTCCAACGGAAATGCTACATCCGTTCCTGTCGAGGCCAATCTCGGGGCCCGGGGCAAGATCGGTCTTGGAGGTCCTAAACATTTAAAGTAGTGCCTTTTCAACAAATTATACTTATAGTTTTGTTGAATAATGATAAATAAAAAGATATTTACATTTCCATACTAGCCGGGTCCCCTTAACAACCAAGAGCTCAGGGCGGTCGCACCTCCCGCACCCTCTCAGGACCGGCCCTGGTCCTGTCACGAGGATAAGAAAAACAAAATTGTAGACTAGGGCCATTCACCAGTGGCAAGAGATCGATTAGAATTTGTTCAGTTCACAATTGGATTGAAGAGGATTGAAGTAGAATGAGTGGAATTAAATCTACATCTAGAGAGTAATGGAATGAATTCCATCCAATTCTCCTCCATTACCAGGAGAACCAAATTAAAAGCTTATCGGCTAGCATCACCCTATAAAGTTACGACAAATCTAACTAGATTTCAGTATTTGACCGTGCACCAAGCCTGTGCGGCAGTGACCTCGTCATCGCGCTGAGCACAGTGCTGACAGCAGCCGCGCTCTGGCCGAAAAGGATACTATTCCACGGCCGGGAAATTTTGCTCAAGTAGCTCGTCGTCTCGCTCTCGCTCTCGCTGGCTATATATACGTGTCGATCGATCGGGTGATAAACTGATGGGTATCACGCACTGCAAGTGACACACTGCGCGTGCATCACTCAGTGAAAACTCGATCAGCGCTATGGAACGATCGACGCGTCGCTTCCGTGGCGCCGCTGCCGTCCTCACTTCGGCGCTCATGCTTTGGAATTGGAGCGGCGGCGTCGTCCTCGGATCGACGCCGCCGGTGGCGGCAGTGCCGGTCGGCATCGTTCTGGACCCGACGAGCTACACGGGAAGGAAGAGCCTCGTCTCCGTGGCCATGGCGCTGGAGGACTACGCGAAGCGTCCGAGCAACGCCGCGAAGGTGGAGCTCCAAGTCAGGGACTCGCGTGGAGACCTCGGCACGGCGGTGCAATATGCTGGTAACAAAACCACGTACTAGCTCTGTTGTCATGCAAACTTTTTACTGTCAAAACACCGGCGCGGATTTAATCACTGAACATTAACTACATACTACTTCTCTAATGAACTTTAAAACGTGTTACAAGAAAGCAGAGCTTATTGAATTAGACCTTATAAATCGTTCAATTAGCTTATTGGACGTAGACTAAGTCCAAGATTAAAAATTGGAGATAAATAAAATAAGATTTTTAAGTGATTCAAATTCCAATAAATATATTAATTATAAGTAAAATTTCTCTCTTCGTTCTTGTAAGTTGCTGCGAACTCGCGGGAATTTTGTGAAACTTTAAAGTAGCATGCTCTGCACTACATTTGTTGAAACTTTTACCTACTTTTAGGAGATGGTTTTGGGTTACTTAGTTTCGAAATGGTATAATCTTAAATACAATTATTTTAGCACGGGACAAGCATGAGAGCAGGGACTCTTCACCACTAGCAGCAAGGTCGCAAAGCTACTGAGCGATCTCGCTTATCTTTGCTCCAACCTACAAGCTCGGCCCTGCCGGTGCCTTATCTTCGCCTCCAGATCACCCTCGGAGGTTTGTAAGGGTGTACCATTTCTTCTTCCAAATGTTAATTGATTATCTGTTTTGTTCTAGTTTTGTACCAAACATTTTATATTATATTGATCTTATTTTGAGCATAAAATTTGTGCAATATTCCATAGAAAACTAAAAAGATTCTGAGGCCGGTTTACCAAAGATCCAGCTCAAATGGATCCCTTCAATTTTATTAAATTTTTATTGTTGGGGGAAGGGGTTGCAAAGTATAGATGGATAGTGTGCACCACAACATGCTTATACTTACTTAAAAGTTTTTTTGTTGTGTAAACAAGTTTCTATAATTAATTCAGTTGTTACATGTATTGATGTCTGATCTTGCGTTGAAGGATCTAGATTTGACAATAGCAAAAGTGATACTAAAACTGTAAAGCATGTATTATGGCTAGGAGATTCAGTAATTACATCAGAAGGCCATGAGGAGATCGGCTCTACACACATGCCTGACACCAAACCATCTGAAGCTGACAAGAGAAGAAAACTGGTTGGAGAAGACTCAGGAAAGGTTTGTAGTGGAGTTACTAAGGTGCCAATCAGGATTGGTTTGCCACTGAAAGATGGTTTCAAAGAATTTCTCAGTACTTCTCCTCCTTATTCCTTATGCAAGAATAATGATAGTGTCCCTAGTACCACAGACCAAATCACAGGCTACAGCATCGATCTCTTCAAGACTGCTTTGATGAAGCTGCAAATTGACCCTGCATGTTATGAGTTCTGTATCTTCAAGGGCACTTACGATGAGCTAGTAGACAATGTATCTTCAGGGGTGAGCCTCGCCACCAACTGACAAGCATGCTAACTTGAATTGCATTCTGCTATAAAGTTTTGACTTCGGATTTGAATTTCCGATCGCTAAATATATTTGAATTTTATTGGTGACAAAGCAGAACCTCGGCGGTGCAGCTGGTGATGTCACCATAACCTCTGAACGAACCAAAAGCGTAGACTTCACAATGCCATACACACAGTCTGGTGTCTATTTGCTGGTCCTTAGTGAGAATGACTTGGAACCCATCCAGTGGATATTCATAGCACCACTGACATGGCAACTGTGGTTTGCGACCATGGGGTTCTTCTTCTTCACAGGTTTCGTTGTATGGGTGATTGAGAGACCTAGAAATCCAGAGTACCAAGGATCAATTTTAATACAAATCAGCACTGCTTCTTACTTCGCGTTCTCCACATTGACGTTTTCACATGGTTAGCAGTTTGAGTTCACCTACACTATTATTAGTAGACTGTCTAGTTCTTATGGTGATTGTGCTATATTATTTTGTTTTTAGGCAAAGTAATATATATATCATCTTACTGATTCAATGAATTACAGATCAAATTATCAGGAGCCCACTATGAAAGATCGTTGTGGTCATCTGGTGCTTCCTAGTGCTGATCCTAGTCCAGAGCTACACAGCAAGTCTGTCATCATTGCTAACAGCAGAGAGGCCCCGACCTTCTGTGACGGATCTGGACCATCTCCTGATGGGGAATGAACATAACATCGGATACCAAAATGGGTCATTTGTGCAATCCATCTTGAGAAATTTAACTGGTGACGAGAATAGGTTAAAGTTATACGCAACGAAGGAGGAATATGCCGACGCTTTGAGGAAGGGCTCCAAGAACGGTGGCGTGTCAGCCATTGTTGATGAAATCCCCTTTTTAACCTCTTTCCTCTCTGATGATAAGTATAAGCGAGAATTCAGGATGGTTGATACTATCTACAAGACTCCTGGATTTGGTTTCGTAAGCATCTTGGTCTCTAATTCTTTGTTAATTAGGTTCACTGGACATTATCCAAGATGGATCATATTATATTTGTTTCCATAAGCTTTCCTCGTTGTACTCTGGAACATGACCCAGTGATATGCTTGTCAGGGGGATGAGCATCGCTGACGGGTGGTCCAATAGCGGGTCTACCCTCCTACTAACCCACACGTCAGTGACGGGTCATTCCCTTGACGAGCATCAGGAGAACCGCTTCCGCTATATTCCAGAGTAAAATTAGGCGACCCAATTAACCCCATGATTTTTTGTACAGGTATTTCCTCGTGGCTCTCCGCTGGTGCACAACCTTTCAACGGCCATTTTGAGCATAACCGGTGGGGTCGAGGGCGCGAACATCGTAGCAAAATGGCTCGGCACGGCTTCCTCGGCATCGAGCCACGGCACGCCCAGCACAGACAGCACATCTCTCACCCTGCAGAGTTTCTCTGGACTCTTCATGACCAGCGGATGCATCTCCTTCGCCATGCCGGTGATAAGCATCGGAAGGTTGGCTCGTGCTCGATGGACCGCGGAACGAACCGATGACGCGCAAGGCGATGTCTCTGGCCTAGATCGACCCCTCGGTGAAGCAAGAAATGGCGATCGCCGTGGGAGCAAGAGAAGTGATGATGTCGAGGAGTCTCGTCTGATTCGGAGTGGGATCGACAACGGTCCCGGCCCTGATCAGCTTCCCGACGGAGGAGCAAGCAACACTCCTCATGGTGGCCATGGGGGCTAACGAAGAACGTAGGAAAAAAATGGCACGGATGCACAACCCCCTTCGGGTTGAGATCAGCGGCTGTGATGTCGGACCGATTCAGCTTTACGACTGCAATTTCGGTGAAAACCCATTCCGTATTTGAAGTGAATCTAGCCCTAGCTAAACTTACTCGACATTTCGACAATGCTGCTCCTGTGACTCACGTGAATGTGCATCATTGGAAGCTGATATATTATCTTTTCTAGTGACCTGTGACCGTGTATATAGCACGTCCTTGCATCATTTTCTATGTTAATAAAAATATCATATTTGCATGAGATGAGATAATGAGTGTATTTTTAATGTCCATATATATATAATAATAATAATAATCATTATCATCGTCATTTTGTCATCGGTCCATTCCTGCAAACCCGCACTCCATAAAAACTTGGTCAACACAGCAGGCCCCAAAATTAATCACGGTCTTGGGCTCCAATCTCAATGGAGGGAAGAAAGCGTGCGTGTACAAAAAGTAAATCAACCGTCCCAAAGCAACGAGAGGCCGGATCTCCGCCAATCTCGAGGTGGCCCAGCGCGAGGCCCAGGCCCCCACCACATCGATCTCCTCGTCTCCCTCCCTCCCTCCCTCTAATTATCTCCCCTCCCGCACAGCCGGTCCATGTAGACCCGCGTCCCGCCGGTTAGTCGGAGGCGCGAGAGGGGGGGAGAGAGAGAGAGGGACGGAGAGATGGGGGCGGAGGCCGGGGACGCCAGCTCCGTCATCAGGTGAGCTCCCTCCCCATCCATCCTCCTTGCGCCCGCTCCAGATTTACCCCCTTCATTTCTCCGGCCGCTCCCAGTCGCCTCGTGCTGCTCGGGGCTGGGTTTGTTTGTGTACCGCGTGACCACTTGCGCGGCTGTGCCAATTTGATTCCGTTCAGGCGGATTTTCGATTTCGTTGTGTTGGACTGTTGAGCTAGCGCCTTGCGAGGAAGCTTTTCCCCACTCTAGTATTTCGTTGGCCAGAAGGCACATTCAGTGCAGGCGGAGATTTTTTTCCCCCCGAGATCATAGTACGAGCGAGGCATTGAATTTAGAGCTCTTTCACTCCTTAAAAGAATAATAAAACCGTAGTTGTCTCTCTATAAGTTTTCAAGGCAATATGGGAGTATGGGACAGAATTTTGAGCAGAGCTCTCCCTGTAGTGATGCATCTGCTACTAAGATGTCTTTACTGCCTGATGTGGTGCCGTAATCTGGTTTTACTATAGGCGTGAGGAGTCTTAGAATAATTTGATAACTTTGAGCCCTGATATGCGTTCGACATTCTGATCATTTTCCTGGATGCTCGGTTTGCAGCTTAGCTGCTGCAGTTTCCTATGGAACTGCATCTATGGCTATGGTTTTCGTGAACAAAGCTGTTGTTATGCAGTATTCTCACTCCATGACCCTTCTCACTTTACAGGTATTTCTGAACATCACAATTCACAAACAATGTTTTTTTTATATGTTTGACTGAGATTGAATGTTTCATTCTATTTTTTTACTACCTTGCAGCAAATAGCCACAGCGCTTCTGATACATTTTGGTCAAGGTCCAAAGATCTCTAAAAGAAAAGATTTGAGCTTAGCAACTGCAAAAAAGCTTCTCCCACTTTCGATTTTCTACAATGCGAATGTGGGATTTGCTCTAGCAAGCTTGAAAGGAGTGAATATTCCTATGTATATTGCAATCAAGAGGCTTACTCCCCTTGCTGTACTGCTGGGAGGTTGCATGCGGGGAAAGGGGAAGCCACCAATGCAGGTAAGAGCGCATTTCTTGAGAACATTTTGGACTTGCTTTTGCATAACATAATTGCTCCAGATGTATGCCACCCTCTATCTCCATTTTTCATTTTGAAAACTGTTCGAGTCTCCAGCTCATCTCTTGTTTTGACTCATGAGTAAAGAGTCATGAATTTAGATGAAGTACAGATATAGCTTATCTGAAGTTAGGATTCAGGTCTTAGTGGATAGCATCAATCATACTTTCAAGGATACTTTCCTATAATCTTTATGTTAGGGAAGCTTACAATAAAGAGATAAAACAGAATAACTAACTTTATGTCTATCCATATCTAACACTTTATAATGTTTGTATTACAATAACTTTCTCCTGACATCCGTATAAGCACTTTAGCAACATATTATAAATGGATTGACACTGGCCTTTCAAGTCTTTATGATATATTTTTATTTCGAAATTCTGTCATATGCAAATTATTTTTTTTCTTTGGGGATGAATCGTGCTTTATTGTCTTGTAGCATATCCTTATTCCTGATCAGTTTGATTTCTTTTAGGTCACTCTTTCGGTTATCTGTACCGCTGCAGGTGTCCTTATTGCAGCACTTGGAGATTTTTCCTTTGACCTGTATGGGTACGGTATGGCTATGACATCAGTCTTCTTCCAGGTTGTATTATTTCTACTCTGGTTTCTTCCAAAACATTTTGTTCTCGGTCTCTCTAGCAGTGTAGCTGACAGAGATAGTGTATGCAGACAATGTATTTGATTCTGGTGGAGAAATCAGGTTCTGAGGATGGCCTTTCGTCAGTGGACCTGATGTTTTACAACAGCTTATTATCACTTCCATTTCTGTTTTTCCTTATTATTACAACAGGAGAATTCCCCCTTTCCCTTTCAGTACTATATACAAAGGTTAGTGCTATGGACCCAGCGTAATCAAAATTAAATACAACATCAAAGGAGCAATCTCTGTTTGTTTTTTTCTTACTACCAGTTAACTCAAGATGATAATGAGCATAAAATAACTTTATCAGTTTCTATATCAAATTATTTTCTCCTTGCACTATGTCTCTACACTAACAACCTTGTGACTCCTGAAATACAGTTTGCCTCTGTGGCGTTCAGTGTTTTACTTGTTAGTTCGCTTGTGATGGGAATCGTTCTCAATTTCACCATGTTTTGGTGCACTATTGTGAATTCTGCGCTGACAACAACAATAGTAGGAGTTCTCAAGGGTGTCGTTTCTACGGTAAGTTTATGCCCTTCTTGGAGGAGTTCAGTAACTTAACTGTATCATTCTGTCCAGTGTATCTCTATAGTTCTAGAATTAAGTACATTTTACACCATTTGTTTCTCTCGTTTGTCTTTCAGACCCTAGGTTTTGTTCTGTTGGGAGGTGTGGAAGTGCATGCTCTTAATGTTACAGGACTAGTGATCAATACATTTGGCGGTGTCTGGTACTCCTACGCAAAGTACATGCAAAAGAAGAAAACTCCACGAAAGTTTTTGCCTGATGAAGAATCACGAGGCCACAAGTAGCACCGGATTCAGTAGCTTTGTACTAGTAGCTTATTTTTTTTAGACAGAGCTATACTCTGGTATTTTTTACTCCAGCAGATATTGAGTTCATGATGAATACCACTTTTATCATATTCTTTTGGACCCGTATTTCTATTTATCGAGTACGGTAAGAAAGTATGAGTTTTTTTTTTTGAAAACATTTTTTTTTTGTGCAAGGAGAATTGTTTCTGTACCAGGTCTCATTCCAAAGTTTGCCAAGTACTGTTAGCGTTACCCCATCGTTTGGCCCAAGCAACAGAATGTCTGTGAAGCTCTGGTTCGTTTGACGTTGCGAGCCCAAGGCGCACGCACGAAGCCTCGGGCCCTTGTACTGCCAATCACGGCCTAATAAAAGTAGAGGTCCGCGGCTCGATCCACATCGATCATCACGTTTGCGGGCCGGTTCGATCTGGCCCGATCCTTGCCTCCTTGGTGCTTCGGTTCGATCCGATAGACGAGCGTCAGAGGGACGAGCAGCAGCAGGCGGTAACTGGCGACTGAGGTAGAAACCGATGCACAGATCAGAAGAAACCGAGACGCGGGCGGGGACTGTTGCCTGCGTGGGGAGGGGACAGCAGGATCGCGAAACCTTCTTGACCTTTGATGAACGATCACGTTTGAACAGGCGAAGATCCGTCCCGATCGTCGCAACACCAGCAATCGTTGCTCCTCGCTTCCGTCCTTCCCTTCGATTTCTTTGCACCTCCGTTGTTCGAATCCAGTTTTTGACCATGCCAAAAATCGATCTGTTAACCCGAAAAAATCAGCTAACTAATCAATCTTGCTATAACGATAAATTTGATTTTCGATCGAAAACTGATACTTACCTTAAATTGAATCGGATCAGTTTCGTTAAAAATCATGAAAACCAATAGATGTTAAACCGTTTCTAAAACCCTGCGCTCCAATGCTCTTAAGCACGGTACTGAATTTCTAACCAGCTTTCGTGCTTGACAGGCCACATGCGTTCACCACATGGCTTTTACTCAGCAGTGTGTGAGGCTAATGATGCACGGAGCAGCACGAACTAAAACATGGTCCCCGTGTTTAAAAAGGAACGAAAACAACTAAGGCAAAGGAGTAAAAAAAATAAAATAAAAGTGGGCTTTACTTCATGGTCAAAATTTGACTCGCCGACCGGGGACAAGAGACCTACTCCTAATAAGTGGCACTGTAGTCCAAAGTTTCCCGGCATGCAGTAATTTTAACCATTCCTGTTTATAGGAAAATTAATAAGGTGCCGACGGAAAAGTACCTTAATTAGGTACTGGACCTTCGTCACTTGTAGAAAGGCGCGACTTGTCGTTTGTAACCTTTTCTGCGATGCTTTAGTCATGTTGAAATTGTAACTGCTTAAAAATTCCCTTTAATTTATCAAAAAGTGAAAAGTGACTGTAGTTTGATACGTCATTTTAGAGATTGACTTTTTTTTAGTGTGCTACAGAAGATCCCAGTCCACTTGATGCTAGTAGTAAGATTTTGCTAGCGCGGCTGCCAGAAGAACAGGTGAAGAATGAAACAAAGCAAGTGGGAAGATCAACGTCGAGACACCGATCCAGCTTCCTCTCACCTTCTCCTCACATGCAACGGTAGCGCGGCGGGACAGCACCTGATGCAGGCAGGTGCAAGTCAAACATGCCAGCGCCACAAAACGCAAAAAATATTGGATGATCCATCCATCCATGGCCCAGCAGTTCTCAACAATTCTGCATTACAACTAACTGAAAATATTTATTAATGTCCATATTGCCACCAATTTTTTTGTCTCTGATTCTTTTCATGATCAGAGGGTGGGAAGTAGGAAGCTTCAATGTTTTCGAAAAAGATCTCTGAAACTTTGTTTTAGGCTAGCTTTCTACCTGACATCGAATCAACTTGTTCATGAGTGGCTTCCAAGTTCTTCCAGCTCTGTTGGACTTGCAAAGCAAACCACCGAGTTATTAAAAAAAAAACCAAAAAATATAGCGTGGATCACGCCAATGCAAAATTTCTGAAACTTCGTTTTGGCTCTCTCATTCTTTTTGTAAATTCTCGCAGTATCGCTTTGAACTCACTGTAACCAGATGGAGAAACAAATGAAAAGGAGGAAGAAAATTTGACCAGGAAAAAAAGGTAGCAATGCAGATCAAGAATGGCTTCCGCTCCTGCTGCCGCTTTGCTGCCTCCCGCCGGCAAGCCCAGAACGGGCCATCGACGGCGTCTCCTCCGGGAGAGACGGCATGGTGCTGTCGCTGCGGGGCACGGCCGCCTCCACGTCACAGTTGGCATCACCAATGGAGTGGTTTTTCCACCCGGCGGCGATCGCCGGCCACCGGAACGACATAGCGCGCCTCTCGCCGCCTGCCAATTCTGCTGTCTTCGTGTCCTCTTTACTGGACGGCACCATCCAAATCTTGGACACGGAGAAGCTGTCCTTTTTCAGGCTCGCGACGCCGTCGGCGCAGGAGCGTGCGGAGTTCGCGGCTGACGCGGTGGCCTCCGTCACCGTCGCCTCCCACGCGCCCTTCTTGGAGCCTCTGAAGTCGCACTCCGACAGCGCTTGGCGGCGCCGCGACGTCGAGCTCGCGGGCCTCCTCTTGGGCGTCGTCTTGACGGCGACGCGGAGCGCGGCGTGGTCGTCCATGACGTACTCGTAGGATCCCATGGACAGGCACCTCCTCTGTCCAATATCTCCTCTGCCATCGGACGCGAAGGCGAGGTTCCTGGCACTGACGTTGCCGTCCACGCACCGGAGCTTGCCAAGCTTCACCTCCACGATCTCCTCCTCCTCCTCCTCTGCTTTGGGCGGCGGCTCCTCGCTGTCCCCGTCTCCCGGATCGCGGCCGTCCCTCTCGGACCCGGTCTCGGACTCCTCGAGCAGGAGGGCGAACGGGCACGACTCCACCTCACACTCGGCGAGGATGCTGCCGCGGCAGAGCGGGCAGGTGGAGTGCGCGAGCAGCCACGCGTCGATGCAGGGCGCGTGGAACGCGTGGCCGCACGTCGGCAGCAGGCGGAGCTTGTCGTCCACCTCGAACTCGCAGAGGCACACCGCGCAGTCGAACGGGTCCTTGCGCCGCGCGGCGACGGCGCGGAACGGGAAGACGGGCAGCGCGTCGATGAATGCCTGGTCGACGCCGGCGTCGTGGAGGTGGAACAGCTGCCCGAGCTGGCCCTGGAGCGCCGTCGGGCTGCCGTCTCCCACCCTGCGCCGGCGCTGCCGGGCCCGGCGCAGCCGGAGCAGGCTCTGGACCAGCAGGTTGAGCAGGCCGAAGATGAAGAAGACCAGCACCAGGATGGCGATGATGAGGAGGATCCCCGGGCTCAGCTTCCTCTCGATGTCTTCCACTACGGGGCTCTCGTGGTATGGCCCCGGCAGTGCTGGAGACGCGTCGTCCATTCTCGCGCCCACAGCTTACCAGCTGCTGCAACAACGGCGACGACGACGAAGAGTGGAAGGCGTGTCTACGTGTATTTGAGCCCTCAGCCTCCCTTGTTTATTGAGAGAATTTCTTATTCACTCTAAAAAATTTATCTAATTTTTTATTTGCTCATAAAATTTTTCAATTCTGTTATTCACTCTTATTTTTAATTTTTCTTTTCTAATTCACTCTAACTGCTATATTAAAGCATATTTTTTACCTATCTAAGTTGAAAAAGATCAAAATACTTTAAAACTAAAGGAAATAAAATTTGATATTCTTAAACATGTATGTTTTCGTAAAAAAAGACTTCAAAAATACGAAAACATACATGTTAATTAAATATGTATTTTTGAAGTTATTTTTTTTATGAAAACATATATGTTTAAAAATATTAAATTTTACTTTTTTTAGTTTTAAGGTATTTTGTCTTTTTCAACTTAGATAGATAAAAAAATATGTTTTTATATAGCAGTTAGGATGAATGAAAAGAAAAATTAAAAATGAAAGCAAATAAGGGAATTAAAAAATGTTGTGAGCGAATAAAAGATTGGATAAATTTTCGAGAGTGAATAAAAGATTTGCTCTTGTTTATTTGAGACTACCCGGATTCAGAAAGGAAGGGTGACAGCATTGCGGCAGTGGATCGATATCTGATCGACCTACTATAGTTGCACACAAATTGTACTGGAAAGTAGCCCAAATAAAATGTACTACTATACATTTGGATCCCTGAATTCAGCGGTGGCGCGTAAGCCAGGTTTGAAGAAACGAAAAATGCTCTACTTATAAACAGATCTTATAATATAAACTATTTCTATGAGCAGTGAATCCAATCTATGTAAAACAATTTTTTCCATGTGAGTAGTGGTAAGTGGTTTGTAAAATTTTAGAGAGCGTGAATGGCGGAGTTTCGTAGGATTTTCAAAGGAACGAGACTCCTTTGGATTGCTGTCGTCATGCATGGTTTGGAACGAAGGATTGATTGAACCTTTTCTTTCCTCTGGAAAGGATTACTTACCTGCGCAAAACGGAGGAAAAGAAAAATCCAGTGAGAACCAAGGGAATGGCTCGTGCGGCTGGCCGCGTGCTGCTCTGCTTGGTGCCTGCTGCTCGGTGACTAATTAAAAGTGTTAAAAGAGATTTATAAAATGCTTGTATTTATTATTATTATTATTATTATTACAAGAAAGAAATAAGCAATTAAAAGTGTTAAGAGATTCATAAACTGCTTAAATAAAAATAAAAATAAAAATAGTAGTAGTAATAATAATAATAATTATTATTATTATTATCTCCAATAAATTGTAGTTTCTATATTTATATCCTTTCATTCCAAACATTCATCGTTAGAATATTACAGTAATTTATTTAATAAATCTAAATTTGGTTTTGATATATGTTTATCATTTCTGTCTTTGTTTCCTGTGTTACAAGTTTCTTCATTTCAAACATCATGAGGTTTGCATTTTTGTGTTTTCGATTCTGTAGTTTTTTTTATTTTTTTTATTCATGTGTTTTCTTCAATTTTTTTTTCTATTTTTCTATTTTTTTTTCTTTGTTTCAAACGGAGCTATTTGTAGACGTAGCATTGCTCTGAAGAAACGTCCCACCGCACGTGTGGAACTCTGGTTGACGGTAAACACTGGATCCCTGAATTCAGCGGTGCCGCGTCCGCATGGGTTGAAGGAGCGCTCACGTACGCCCCGTGTTAACCGGGCGGCGCAGGCACCGATCGTGCAGCGACGTGGCGCTGGTGACGCTGTGCCAACGACGCATTATTATTCTCAGCTGGTCCCTTGATCAGCGACCTACGTAAAGAAGTCAGTGAAGGTGCAGGTTCCAGACTTATTCGTGCTGTAGTATATTTGGGACAGGAGATTTTTTTTTTCTCGACAGAACTGAGCATCATTATATTAAAAAGAGAAGAGGTCCAGTACATGAAAGAGTTGTACAAACAAAAAGAAGCAACGACCCATCTAAACCTACACTCAGGACACAAGGGCACTCAAACCAGAGGCACCGGCCATACCCCATAAATCGGCCTCGTCCCAAATCCTCTGGACAGTCTTGAGGACGCTAGGAGAGACCCCCTCAAACACACTCATTTCTTTGCTTCCAAATCTGCCAGGCCACTAAGATCACGATAGAGTTGAAGCCTCCCTGCTTCTGTCTCGGAATCCTCATGAGTGCTAATCGCCAGAGTCTTGGAACACCCGATCAGCTGTGGAAGGATCAAGCTGCTGGAAACCAAGCCGGTACAACACCCTGAACCATACTTCCTTCGCAAACACACAAGAAGTCAGAAGATGCTCAATCGTTTCGTCCTCTTGATCACAGAGCGGGCAATGGTCCGGGTGGTCCAGCCCACGACGAGCTACCCTGTCCGCCGTCCAGCAGCGATCTAAGGAAGCCAACCAGATGAAGAATTTGCATTTCGGAGGTGCCCATGTCTTCCACACACGCTCGGCTGGATCAAAGTTCACTGCTCCCAGGAAGAAACGATCATAAGCTGATTTCGAGGAGTAAATACCGGAAGCATCAGGAGTCCAAACGGTGCTGATCTGCCACCCCTGGGGAAAGCTGAACGCCCTGTAGGATATCCCAGATTAAAAAGAAATCAACATAAGCCTGTACAGACAGCGCGCCTCGGATGTCAGCCACCAAACAGATGTTATGCAGCGCTTCCTGAACAGTTCTGCCATTAAGGACTCTCTTTGGCACCAAGGCAGTGAGAGATGGGGCTAGCTCATTGACAGATTGCCCATGAAGCCAACGATCGGTCCAGAAGAGGGTTCTGTCTCCATCCCCCACCAGGGAAATCACTGAGATAGCAAACATAGCAGCAGCATTCGGATGTACCTGCAGATTCATCCCTGCCCATGGTCGCTCCGGTTCTGTCTTCTTTAGCCAAAGCCACCTCATACGGAGAGCCCAGCCTAACACTTCAAGGTTATGAATCCCAAGTCCTCCCAGGTCAGGTGATCGACACACCCTGCTCCACCCAACTAAGCAGTGGCCTGCTTTCACATCCTTGCGTCCTTTCCACATGAAACCTCTCCTGATTTTATCTATAGCCTTGAGAACCCACTTCGGACATTCCAGTGCCATGAGCGAATAGATAGGCACCGCTGTAAGGACTGCCTTTACCAAAACAACACGCCCTGCTGGGTGTAACAAGGATGCTTTCCAACCAGGTAAGTAGTCAGCAACCTTATCAATCAGAGGGTAAAAATCACGCTTAGCTAGCTTCTTGACAGACAATGCAAGACCAAGGTACTTACAAGGGAATTCCACCACTCTGCAAGGCATTGGCAGTGTCAGTTCACCAGATCGATCACATAACTCCAACGATATGGGATCATGGTCCACTCATGGGGCGACGATGCCAAGTTTGCAAGCAACACAAAGCACATGAACAGATCCTGTAGATCCCATTGGGTCAGCATCATAAGCGTCCATTAGTAGCTGGAAGCACAAGCTTGATTAAGTTCACCTACGAAAGGACACCTGGTTGTCGTGGTCTGGTCTTCCACATCCTCTGGATAAGCATAAAATGTGGCCTATGGTGCACTGGCACAGGAAAAAGTGAAGGCAGTTCACTTCTGATCAGTAGAATCTGATTGGCAAAAACGATTTTCTTAACTTTTTAAAGTGACTGAAGATTGACAGTTATGTTTCTGCCTTGGAGAAAAAGAAGGAAAAATACTTTGGTTGATGATGAGAGTAGGGAATGACCAAAGAGAAGGATACGGAGGATCTCATACTGATTTTTTATTTGATTTGTAATCTGCATATTGGATTGACTAGAGATTTTCATGTTGTCCTAAAAGGTGCAGACCCAAAGAAAAGAATACCCTTCAAGTCAAACACAGGCCTCAGCAGCCGAGCACAATGGGATGTTCTATAGCACAAAAGCTTTTAAAGAAGTCACTGCGGTACGATACAAATAATTCATCTGGAGACCATAGAAGCAATGGCATGTAACAACCTCACTAGCTGAGTATACTACAGATCTTATATATATTACGCATTTGCAGATTAAGGTCAGTCAGGTTCATGTCATTGCAGTGGCAAGAGGAAAGTGGTCGAGAGGATTAAGCGAGGAAGGAACAATGGAGAATGCCGATGCACAACATACAAATCTTAATGATCTAGAAGTCCAAAATACCTTTTACCAGCAGAGAGGTTCCGTAGGGTTCGTCAATAGATTGTTCTTGATCTCAATTTCGATAATGTGCTTGGTTATCTTGCTGTTTTTCCGAAGTAGGCAGTGATCCCTTTGCATCTTTGGTGCACAAAGTTCTCTTCGATCTGCAAGAGTTAGAGCAGAACAGTAGAGTGCCTTCAGCGAATGACAGTCCTATAATAATGATTGAATGACCTCGGAGCTGGAAGGTAGAGAAAAAGAACAGCATACCTCAAATTCTAAAGGAGGGCAAGATAACCAGGAAAGTTCCTCCACTTGGCCTGTGTCCACAGTCCGGGGCAAGAACATGATGATATTAGGGGATATTCTCTGAGCAGCTTGAAATGTTGTGTACCTACATATAAGATTAAAAAAAATCAAAGCTGTTTCATCAACATAGGTTCGTTAAAAAACCTGCCAATCAGGATTTCGTCAAAAGATCTTAATGTTTGCTCTAATGAAAGGCTGGTGCTTTATACATGTAGTTACATCCCCATACTCCAGAATTTATCCCTATAGTTCAAGTGTAGTTCAACAAACAGCTTACCCATCTTTAGGCTTCAGCATATCAAGTGTGTAAACTGGAGCTCGGATGTACGATGGACCTCCCCATGGTGGTGAAAGGAACACAACATCTGCCTGATGACGCAATAGCAGCAAATCAGCAACAATCGTACAACTGAAACAACCGCGCAACCTTGCTTGCCATTCAGCAACAAATGCGCATGGAAAATTCCGGAATAAAGGAAATGTACATGTGTTAGAGCCTTTCAAAATCGCATCTTCAAATCCAAAACGCGCGAAGAAGTGTGATTCTGTCAGTCTTAGCGCGCTACTGAATGACTGAACATACCTTGAGGAAAGGCGCGAGAAGGAAGAAGTCGCCGACGACGAACTCGATTCTGTCCTCCACGCCGTATACCCTGGCGTTGTGCGCCGCCAGCTCCAGCTTGCGCGGGTCGATATCCACGGCGATGACGTAGCAACCCCTGCACGAGAATGCGGCGGTGTCCCCGTCAACAACCGCGCGCACAGGGGCAAAGAGAACCGCGGACCAGCGGCGGCAGTGAGAGAAGTATCGCGTGCCTGACGGCGAATTGGATGGAGTTGCCGCCGCAACCGGCGAAGGCGTCGACGACGAGGTCGCAGGGCGCGGCGCGGGAGGCCTGCGACACCGCGACGGCCTCCGGGGTAGCGGAGTACCAGCCCTCGGCGTCCATGCGCACGCCGCGGTCGTAGAGGGAGAAGAGGCTGTGCCGGTGGGACCAGTACTTGCCCGCCACGGCCGCGGCAGCGTCGGGGTACTCATCGAGGGCTCGCTCCTCGACAGGCTTCTCGTGCGGCTCCGCCGCCGCCTCCGCGCGCTTCGACTCCTGCTCCTTCGGTGTCGCGACCTCACGGGTTGATTCGAGCGTGAGGAAGCGACGGCGGCGGCGGTGGGTGGGTTTCCTTGTGGTGGCGCAGAGGAAGCGGAGCGGGGTCCCGTTGAGAAACGGTATGATGCAGGCGGGGCGGCGGCGGAGGGCTGCTGGCGCGGTCCTTCGTTTCCCCATGGCTTCGCGAATCGCGAGCACGGCGGCATCAGCGGGTGGAGGGCGACGCAGCAAAACTGAATTTTGAAGGTAAAGCAGATTTTTTAACTCCGCCGTTGTCCACAGCCGTTGAATCAAGCTTATCTCCAGTTCAAAATCGAGATGAGTTTTTTAAGACCCTTTTATCAGTGAGAGAAACGGAGGGCTCCGCATAACGGGGTCGAAACATCCGATTATCCCATTTTGAAGGTCGTCAATTCAGCAGTTTCCAGTAGGAACAGGATTTCTATGGGCTATGGCCGTCTCAATTGAACAGAGTAATTCGCTCTTTCAAATGTGTTTTTTATAAACTTAAATCCCACGTTATTCATACAACAACCAATTCACAGTTTCAAATAGTTACAACAAGTCAGTTGGATCAACTGAAGTGATTCAGTACAACATGCATCAAATGTGCCGTTACAAGTTTTGCCACATCTTAAAATCCTGGCGTCCGGCTGAAAATATGCACCATTCGTTGGGTGCAGCGATATCCTCCGCCGGTTCCTTCGAAGATATCCATCAAATCACATCAAAAATGGGCTCCGTGTGATCTCAGGTTCTGCAGGAGATGTGCCGTTAAGAACCCCTTAACTAAGCATGCTTGAGAATCAGGGGCCTCTGATGACGATAAAAAGAAAAGAAAAAACATGACGGCCATCAAAACATCAGTGATGTACGAAACAGGAAAGCACTTACAACGGATGGAATGGTCAGGCTCTATGCTCCCTTAAGATAGCAGAAATGTAATGTCAGAGTAGGAGATTCACAAGTACTTGGACAACCAAGGAATCTCCGGGGATTCTTTGAGGGCAAAGGTTACATCGTCACTGGCAACCAAGAGAACCAAGTATTAGAGCTCGACTTAAGGGATTAAAACATATAATGGCTTCTCTTTGATTCGACTTAATGCAGTTTCGCAACCAGACCTTGGATAATTAAGCTGCAGCTTCTGCAACTTGTGCTTACTACCTTCTTCACAGAGGATGATCTTGCTTTCACCAAGCTTGCAACTGCAATTGGAACATGTAAAGTTTATTTCCAATCTTGAATTAAGAAGTGAAGGGAACACATCAGTAGATTCAGTACAAAGTGATGGCATTAAAGGATTTTCTCTTCAAAAAAGGTGCAAGTTGCTTACACAAAGAAGAGAACGCCCGAAAACAATTACAAATGTGCAGACAATTCCCAGTCAAGCTTAATTGGATCACCTTCTACCACGTGAAATATTATGTGCATTGAAGAAAATAAGGCATAAAATCTAAACCATAAAATGATTTTACTGATTTCACAAGAAAATCTTCACTTGCTCGAAATTTTGGCACATGAGAGGGAATGCTAATGTTTTTGCTTCAGAATTCCAGTTTATATCAAAACATGCAGCAGTCTACATATTTTCAGTTTAGTATTTAACAAAAAAATGGCATCTCCAGTGACATACAAGTTTCTAGAAAACTGAAACTTTCTGAAATTTCTGTATTAAACATTTGCAGTTGCATACAGAAGCAAAGCCTAACCATCACTAACCACATAACACATAACGTGTGTAAAGAAATTTTAGCACAGGGCTTCATGTATGCAAAATACAGGGTGATTGGATTAGTTTACCAGATTTTCAGAAGAGTGTCGTATCCAGGTAATAATTCTCTATTGACATGGCACCATGAGAGAACTGTTGTTGCTACCTACAGAATGAGGGGAAAAAACTAATTAGATCACAAGAAAGTTCATCGCATGGTATTTGGGCCATGATCACATGCACTGGGCTTCAAAGTCTTAAGCCTAGGCACCCTGTGACTCAATAGCCACTCCAATGCCCTTTCAACTCCTAGGCTTACAATTTTATATTTATGCCTATAGAACCTAACTAAAAGCACTGAAATAAGTGCTCACCTTATCAAACACAACTTCACCTAGTCCACTTTTGTTGAACTCATGAACCATAGCAACCAAAATAACTTTACCAAACTTTGGACAATTCTTCATCACCTGTATTGAAACAAAAGTTTCAGTTTGAATGGGCAACTGACATTAGTAATTGAGCTAGTTAGGCAAGATAGTCAATGCTAGGGGGACTTTACACTGAGAAAAAAGGGAGCAAGAACACAGGCTCATATAAAAGGCAAACATAGTCTACTTACTTGAATATGTGGTGCCTGAAAGACTTCCTGAATAGCAGATTCTATATCACCCATGCAAACAACACCATCCCCTACAAGTATTTAATTCATGTTCAATAAACTGTATACAACTTGGAACCAAATCTAAACAAATGGGTGGAACTTAAAAAAACCATAGCAACAGGTAAATATAAACATAAGGAAAGAATAGTAGAGTAAACACTTTTAAAAAGGATAGTACCTCTATTCTGTTGAGACTGTTTTGTACGGTAGTCTGCAAACTCTGCCGCCTGTCTACAAATTTCTAAGGCACGCCTAGCATCACCTGACATTGCAGCTACCTGCAGGCAAGAACAATCTAATCAATGGATGGAAGCCAGGCCAACATCACATCAAAAGTTGGTCTAATGTCAATAGAGCGGAAAAGATAATCGGTGGGGAAGAAGGTTCGCAGCCCATTTTAAATTTCTTTGTTGCTCCAGATATCAATTTTTTGTCTACCAAGTGATATTGACTCTTTGACAATAATACCTGACTTGATGCCAAAATACCTAGACTTCAACCTTAAACTGCCATCTAGACTTCAATCCTATACTTGGAATTCTATCTTTCCTATACTGTTAGCTGATTACCTCTCCTAGCCAGATTAAACAGACATGTTGGTTTTCTCTACACTAATTGGCATGTTGAAATATTTGATAATTGGGTTCTTTTTTGCTCAAGCATATTCCTGGATGCTCCCATTTTGCACTTCTACAAATGCTCCTATTATGAATCAACCGTGGTGAGCGATTGAGCATTCACTCCTCAGTGTCCACCACCAGCAGACTCCTAGTCTATCCGTTTGCCACAGATACAAGTATTGGCTGCCACATCTGATGTTTGGGCTCAAAGCAGACCTCATAACTGAGGGGATTGTGGAAAGTAACTGTGAGAGATAGGCATGATAACAAACAAGAGCAAACCTTTCTAGATGCAAATTCAATAGCCTGATCTTCAAAGGCATTGACACCCTTTAGACGGCTGGTTATAATTTCCTGCAGTTGTCGATAATTGTATGGGCCAAAACTCAATCGTTGGATACCCATCCGACTTGAAATACGAGGTAACAGCTTTTCTGGAAGATCCATTGTATTTGCTATGCCTGCATTCAGTAACAAAACAGCGAAAGAATAAATAAATGGAAAGATTAAAACACAGTTCAGAACAAACAGAAATTACCTATAACAACTAGATTTGAATTTGGCTTGGTGGGCCAATCAAGAATGTTATACAGCACCTGGTACAAAAAAAAGTCAAAGTGTCAAATAACATGTAAAGTTCAACAATCAAAAAGTCAAACAAAAAATATAAAAGCGACACAAATATTTAATAGGTTTTGCAAAGAAAGTAAGAAACTATAAATATGTAACTGCTATTTCTGATTAATTTTCCAAAGAAAAATATAAAAAAATATCTAACAGGTTTTCTTGAAATAATTACCGATTGGTTTCTTGTCAAAAGAAGATCAAGCTCATCAATAAGCAAAACAATTGGTTGGTTTGCTTGCTTTCCAATTCGAATGCCACCTGAAAAGTGCTCGGTTAAATAATGAAGAGCCTTTTTCCACCCAACTCTATGTCCACTCAATTGTTCATATATAACCTGCATGTGCAAAAAATATGTGTCCATTAAAATATTTTCTGAAGGTCAGATATTTATATGGAAGGGAAGCCCTAGCGCAGCAGTAAAGCTGTTGCCTTGTTGTGACCATGAGGTCACGGGTTCGAGTCCCAGAAACAGCCTCTTGCAAAAATGCAGGAAACTCTGTGTACATAAGACAAAAGTGGGCAGACCCTTCCCTAGATCCTAAGCAAGCGAGAGCTACGTGTACCAGACTGCCGTTTATATATTTACATGCTTGCTGCAGTTGAGAAAGTAAAAGTACCTTGTAGATATTCTCTGGCGAAGCTAATTTAAGACCATTAATTTCAATAAAACAATACGGCTTCAAAGTTCCAGAATCAAATTCGGATCTCAACCTCTTCATAACTGCAAGTACACTCATAGTCTGTAGGTTGACAAAACAGATGAAAAATATTTCGTTCAAAGATTAGCCAGAGCATATAAAAAAAAATAAAAGCAGCAAAAAAAAATGGTCTGCTACCTTGCCAGTACCAGGTACACCATGGATATAAAGGCAGCGTCCAAGACATTGGTCATTGCAAATGGCATCCTTCACAAATGTAGAAATCTCCTCCATTTCTCTGAGGTATGATGTCCAGTAAGTGGCAGGTTAGTAATAAACACACAAAAACATAAAGCAGGATGAATAATAAACATTTGTAATAAACACACAAAAACATAAAGCAGGATGAATAATAAACATACTTATCTCTGCAAGGTAATGACTTAGGAAGAGTCGCCAGTAACAGAGTTGCCTTCGCCTTCTCCAGCTCAGTCTTTTGGTGACAACGAACATGCTCAGGAATTTTCCGTATCCCAATTTTTTGTAGACCATATATCCTTCCTTTCCTTGAATTCTACGAATACATACTTTGTTTCAGTTAGAGCAATGCAAAACAACAGATGAAGTGACAGAAGGGTTAGTACCGCCGCCAGTTCATGTGATTGATTCCTTCTAGCAGAGCTACAAGATGCTGGTTCTTCCTCCTCTTCATACTCTGAATCTTCATCAGTGTCACTAACATACTCACTATTGGCATTGTAAGGCTCATCACTCAGATCATCCTTCGTCTACACAAAAAAATCATGAAGAAGCTTGATCACCAACTATAACATAAAGGGTGGCCATAGCTTCTAAGAACAGAGTTCAGTATCATATAAGTTATGAACATCTACCTCAGGTTCATCATTAATATCTGCCAAACGCTTAAAATTATGCCAATGTACATCATACTCATATTCACAGTAGAATACATCATCTCCAGCATTATCAGCATCCCTGAAGTCTTTGGGGTTCATTACATAACAATGTCTAAGGATCGTTTCCATCTGCAGAAGATATTAGCACATAGATCTATAAACAAGAAATGGACAAAGAAAAAATCATGATTGAGCCAATGATACACAAGAAGATCATCACCTCAATGTCTGCAAGATCGTTGGTACGATACAGCTCTCTCCGTAAATTATGCGGTTGCCTACCTGCAGCAGTCTCTTCGGGGATAATGTACCACCTTACCTTTGCCCGGAACATGCCATCTGGCTCTCTCCATAAACTGTAAAGGACAGGAGCCTTGTTAAGTAAAATGGTAGGGTAGATAGCATTGAAATTATTGAAATCAAACTATAGCATAGGGCAACTCGTATCATGACAATAAGCAGACTATCTATATTCTCGTATCATCTCTAGTATCCCAGATCATGATCAAACCATTCTCTATATGGAAAAAATGGTGCAGACAAATGGCATGATCACCATTTGTACATAATCATGCAAAGGACAAACAGTTGCACAGTATGTTCTAATAAAACACATTAGTAACAGAAGTCATTTTTCTCAGAGTTAGCGCATTGGCCCGTAACACTCGCATCTGATTCAGAGTAAACAATTTTATAATTAAAACAAATCCAGCAGAAATTGTCAGCAAATTTAGTAATTTGCAGATATTGGGTTCACCAAATGAACTTTGAATGCCACTCCACCAGTTACTGACCTCTCGATGTGTGCAGCCCACATATCACTAGAAAGCAGTTTCTCCTTGAATGTTCTCACGATGTGCTTCCCTTCAGGTGGCTTAGGCCGCTCGAATGGCTTCCCAGCGCGCTCGGCCTCGCAGTACTGGCACAACCAGTCCCCCTCCGGCACCCGCCGAAGGGGCGGACGCACACAGCGCAAGTGGAACCCTCCGAGGCACATGTCACACTCCACCATCACCCCGCTGCCAGTGCGGAAGCACACACGGCACTCTTCCTCCGCGGGATCCTCTGCGTCTGACTCCGCGCCCTCCCGGCGCTTCACATACACGTCGTCTCCAACCTCGAACTCCCCGCCGTCGTACACCACCTTTCGGTAGTAGGACCTCCTCCTCGGCTGCCTCCTCTGCCTTTTCGGCTCGCGCTGGGCTGGAGTTTTCGGCGACGGCGCATTCCGCTTGGCCTTGGACACGGGGATTGGCGTAGTCTCCATTGGTGCCTCCGGAGCAGCTTTAGTGGGGGTATCGAGAAGGCGGCTGGAACGGCGTACTGTAGAGGGCGTTGCTGGAGTCATCGGCGGCGCCGAGGCCATTGATTTGGACTTTCGCCTGGGCGTGGGCTTGGACGGGGTGCAGAGGTCCATCTGAGGCTCGGCGGAAGGGGTGACGGGCTTCACCGGCGAGGATCTGGGCTTGGATTTCGATCTGCGCGGGGTGGCTGAGAGATCCATACCGGGGCTCTCGCCGGTGACGGGAGGGAGGCGGCGGTAGGGGTGTGGTGGGGGGGGGGGGGGATGATTTGAAATGGCCGTTACTAATGTGGCGGTGACGGAGTTAGGGTTCGGGCTCTTTGGCGCCCATTTTCACTGCCCTTTTGGTAATTTTGCATGTTTATCCTCTTTCTTTGTGAATTTTGTCGTCTTATCCAGAAGCGGACATGATGTTCTGAAAATTAAGCAATTCTTCTTTATTTATATAGACAGAACCCATTATATGTAATTGATGGTTACTCGCTTTTTGTATTCGAAACTGATATTCATCTAGTAACATTTTAATTGGGGTTTTCTCTTCCATGTTTATGAAAATGCTAATATTATTAATCCAATTGAAATCTAAGTGAAGGTTTGCATGAAACATAGTATCTTCTTAATTTGTCCTTATCTTTTCACCACATCGCCTGGGAATCAACTGTATTTAAAACCATTTAGGCTCCGTTTGGAATACGGATTTTTTTTTTGTGTTTTTTCTGTGAAATTCTTGCAAAATTACTATGAAATTCTCTTATTCCAAACAAGGCATTAGGCATCTTGATAACTCCGAATAGTCCATTTGGACATAACAATTCAGTCCAGAGAACCAATTTACAAATTCAATTAAGAATAACTTCTTCTAATAAGCAATGTTTGATACAACTTTACTGATTGAGCTTGAGAATCAGTTTCATAGAGCTCTTTCAAAAGGACCTTATACCTACCTAACCAAAATTTGGTAAATAGTATAAAACACATGCATTGCCAAAATCATTGGCAGAGTGGTGTTTGGATTGCAATTTTACCAAAATTTATATGATTATACGTATAAAAATGTATATAATATATTTTTTAGTATTATATGATCGTAATTGGTCTATTTTTCTAGTGTTAATTATAAGAAGTATTACAAAATTGATATACGATTCAAGAGATATTGTAGTTTTAATTTTGTCTATAAAATAAATAATGGCTATGTTCAGTACTACATATTTTTGCTTGTTGCAGCTGCCATTACTGTAGCCTAAGCCAATGTGCTACTTCTATTCGCTTCTACCGTTGTAGCCCGCAGCCGCATCCACGTTAAACTGCAACGATCACACCTAATATATCCAGGGCAACCATTCGTAAGCTAACACCCACTTTTTAAAAAAAAATTCATAAAGGATGCTACTCTCTCACTCTCAAATTATAAATCATTCTGTAACTCTTAAGTTTTTTTAAATTATAAGTTATTCTTAATTTTCAATACACTTTCACTTTTCCTAATGCTTTCTATCTCTATCTCTTTATTTCACATTTTTAACATATTTTACCTTTTTTACTTTTATTAATTTCCGAGTTCGGATAAAACGAATTATAAATTGAGACAGAGAGAGTACCAAATTTTCTTTGACATGGATGCACACCAAATGTCTGCTAAATCTCTTCTAAAATGTTTGTAGACGTCGTTTATCTTTTTTTATATAATTTTTATCTTTTATTTTGATGTCACACTTTATCTTCAGACTCCTGTCTTCTATTTGTATTTTTCTCCACCTCTTTTGTGACTCCTCCGCTTTTCCCTTTGCCCTTTCCTCCTGACCGTCGCCCTGCTCCGGTCATCGCCACCCCGCCTCCCGTTTGCTGTCGCTTTGTCCTCAGTCGCAGCCACCAAGTTATCGGTCAGCAACTCCGTTTTTGGTTTGACGCTCCGCTCTGGCCGCTGCTGCCCCGTTTCTGGTTGGACGCCTCGCCCCGGCCGCGCTGCTCCGTCTCCGGTTCAACACTCTACCTTGACCACCGCTTTGATGAAGTGTACAATTTAATGATTCATTGTTTTATCTATATCGCATCGAATTTATGTTACGTTATATTTATTTATTAGAGGAAGAATATATTATATTGTTTTTCTGTATCAAATATAGTTGCTCTGTCTGTCGCGTAGCACAGACACACGAATTATTTATAGATAACACTATTGGTAATATGGTATTAGAAGTATAAAGGCCTTTGATAGAGGTCTCAACTTTTGATTTTTTGAATTCACTTCTGATTTTTGGCTTAAAGTGATTTTTTTATTCTCTATAATAAACTTTTAAAATCAAAACAGATAATCACTTACTATAATCAAAAGAAGGCTTTTTTTTACTCTCAACTCTTAGTTTATTTAAAAAAAATCACTTTATAAAATTAAACAAAAGTTATTTTTAAAAAAAATAATATTTGACAGAGTTTTTTAAGATTCAATCGAAAGCCCTGCCAGGCGCTAAATCACAAGCTCGAAACCAGCGAACCATCATCCAAACAAGCAGCTTATGCGGTCCTACATGTCATCCGTCGACAGCCGCGATCAGGCACCCAACATGGAACCCCACTTTATCCACACCGGGAACATGAAGCCTGCCGCAGACGCGCGGGACCAGCGTTGGGTCCCACTAGTCATAGAGGCGCGCCGCCTCCCTCCTGCCCGACTTTCTGGACCCTTCTCTTCCCCGAAAGGCCAAGCACGCTCCCTCGCCTTGCACTTCCGCCTTCGCGCTCGCTTCCTCCTCGAATCATTCGATTCGCTCCCAACGCCTCGCTCCTTGTCTCACCGATTCGATCGATCGGAAGCGCTGGTAGGGTTCCGGCGAGCCCCATGGTGCAGCTCACGAGCTCGGGGAAGCGGCACGCGGAGCCGGGTGAGTCGGCCATGGCTCCTGCAAGGCCGGCGGCGGTGACGGCGACCGTGAAGCTGGAGACGGAGGAATTCGGGGTCGAGGAGCGCGGCCCTCTCAGCAAGCGCGCCAAGGCGGCTCAGCCGATTCCGTCTTCACCTCCGGCGCAGCAGGTAGATTCGGCGATTTCGTTCTTTTTTTTTTCTGTCCGGAAGTTGGTGCGTTCGATCGGGACTGAGCTTAATATCTTGTTTTATTAGTCGTATTTGGTACGTAGCAGGAGATTTATGGTAGGATTTGATGCTTTACTGACTGGTTTAGCCCAGGAGTTTTGGGGGGAAACAGCGTGTGATTTCACGCGTTCGATCCGAATTACCGTCATGCGACATGTGTGAGGAATATAGGTGAAGACGCTAGTTGGTCTAATCAAACTGCGTGGATGGTGCTGACTGGCTCTACTGTTGATATTGAGTAGAGAAATTTTGTGCATGTTATTTCTCAATTTCTGTGCTGACTTTTGTGAGAAATGGGGCACCCCTTCACAAAGCTTTCCATGTCTTTCGTTTTCCATCGTTATTTATATGATGAATCACCCCTGCTCAGCTTGTGCTAGCTATGAATCTCCATGAGTTCGGGGGCTGGGGCTTCTAGGATTGTGTGATTAGAAAAGGTGACGCTTGTATGTTAAATATTGACAGCGACATGCTTTTTGATGATGAACTTTGTGTTAGGCACACTGCTTTAGTTCTATTCTTTTTGCCTAGTTTATATAGTTAGCCTATTGGAATCGTGGGAAAAATCAAATTACTAGCATTTATGTGGCATGAGCAAAGAGCAATAGCTATAGTTTTAGGATGTCTTGGATCCTGTTTTACGTGTCAGTGTGAGACAATTTAGCTTCCTACCTAGGAGCGCTTCGTTGCAAGCACCCTCTTTGTTATTTCACCTGAATACCCTGTTACCTCTTGCCAGTATAACTCAATAATTCGTATTTTCATATCTATGTGTGTTCTACTGCTCTGGAGTGAACAAAAGTAAAATTTTTACCATTCACCATTCTGTTCAATCGGTAAGTTTAGCTATCCAGTCATGAAACAAATCTATGACTGGAACTGACTAATATCATAGTCATAAACATATGCTCTATGGATTTGGCGGGCTGGATTATTTGTAGTATATTGTAACTTGTACACCAAGTTAAGTTTCATTCAGATGGTTTCCGTCGATCATCTTGCTTTATATGTATGAATGAAACAATTTGTGGTGTTTGTGATCATTCCCTCTGTGTTTTTTTTTTGTTGATGGCTAGCACGATTGGAGCTAGTGGGAATAAAAAAAAAATCACGTAAGGACAATATGATTACACAGATGCTATTATAGAATGACCTGCTTTGAGGTACACAATTTTAATATTGATGTACAAATTTTCAGGACATGTACCACAATGTATTTGATGAGCCTAGCCCATTGGGTCTGCGACTGAAAAAAAGCCCATCTCTCTTGGATTTGATTCAGATGAGGCTTTCTCACGCCTCCAGTGCAGGACAGTCTTCTATGGAAAATGGGAAATCTGAACCTTTCAAGAAGAAAGACGTTAAATCTGGTGCGCCTGCAGCAGGCGAACGGCTAAAAGCTTCAAATTTTCCTGCGAGCATATTGAGAATCGGTACATGGGAGGTGAGTAAATTTATGATTGTTATATTTTTTTGGGCTGCTCTTCCAGACCCTCAATTTGCATTTAGTGGAAATATGATAAGTGTACTATATCACTCTGCTATAGTCTTTGTTATACCATGCTGGTGATGCTATATTGAGATACAGCCAATTTATTTAAAATCATTTTTTGTAGGAGATCATCATCACAATCATTTATCTATACAATTTTAAAGCTAATATCATGTAATTGTAACACCAAGTATGTGTTTTAGACTGTATTATGGAGTGCTGCTCCATCATCATTGCATATTCTATTTGTACTGCCTTGTGTAAACCTGATGCTGTAACCGTTACGAAGTTCCTAAATTTTGCATGTTTAGCGTTCCAGAAGTTTCTATGGTTAATCTGAAAAAAGCTTTGGTATTCTCTCTGAACAGTACATATCACGATATGAAGGTGACCTGGTGGCTAAGTGTTACTTCGCAAAGCATAAGCTTGTGTGGGAAGTTCTTGAATGTGGTCTCAAGAGTAAGATAGAAATTCAATGGTCAGATATTACTGCTTTGAAGTTAACTTGCCCTAAAAATGGGCAAGGGACTTTGTCTGTTGTGGTACGTTTGTTTGTAAGATTTTTTTTTTCTTTGGGTTTTCTACTTTTCTTGCTTCACTACATATGATATTAACCTCTGAGGTTTTTTGTTTATCTGAAGTTGGCCAGGCCACCTCTATTTTTCAAAGAGACGGATCCTCAGCCAAGAAAGCACACACTGTGGCAGGCTACCTCAGATTTCACTGGTGGTCAAGCAAGTATGCACAGGTCAAGCCCTTCTCACTTATTCAATATAATCTTGATTATAATAAAATTTATATTAGAATGATTTCTACATGGTGTCCTATCACCTGTAACAATATCTGCTTCATAACTTAGTGATGTTTATATTTTAGTGCCAAGCCACTACTCGGATACCCCTCCTTTCAGTTTTCTAATTGTTCAAGAAAAAAAATGCAGGCAGCAGTTTCTGCAGTGCCCTTCAACCTTGCTAAGCAAGAATTTTGAGAAGCTTATTCAGTGTGATCAGCGGCTAAATCAATTGAGCCTGCAACCAAACATCGTGTTGGACTCTCCAATGTTTGAACCCAGATGCTCAATATTTGAGGATCCAGTGGAATCAAAATGTGCTACTTTTACTAATTTGAAAAATGAAAATGAAGCTCTACCAGGGTATTCAGGTTCTGTGTCACCATGTGCTGGTTCATCCATATCTGCTAAAAATGAAGCTAATGATTCCATTGGAATGCAAGCAGAATTTCTTCCTTCAACATTAACCCCAGGTACTTAAAAGCTTATGATTGCATTTCATTGCTTGTCGTCACTCTCACAGTCTCTAGTGTTGCATGGCTGCATTGCTCAGTACCCTAAATCGCAAATTCCTCCCTTTGCCTGTATGTGGGGTCGCCTTACGTGCTTATACCTTAAATTCCCACGCAATTACTGCATGCTTTGGTTCTTGTGGTATATGCATCTCGACCTTCTGTAGCTGGTAATGTTAGGTTGATGTGCTAGCCTGTACAAGGCCTTCAACATCAGATATTTGAATCATTTTTCCTAATCCCATGGACATTTTACAGGGGTTGATTCAGTAGGTGTACAAGCTGTGAACAGAAGTGTAAATGGTGCAGTTCCAGAATTCAATATTCCCCACTGGTGGAGCCAATTGAAGGTGCCTGGGCTTAAGCCGTCGATGTCAGTGGATGATTTAGTAAACCACCTGGGTAATTGCATCTCTGAGCAGATTACTTCGGGCAATGCAGCATTGCCAGCCAATGAGGTGCCAACCAAAGAGACTCTGGAGGAGATTGCTCAGTACCTTCTAGGTGACACGCAAGGCCCACCAGTGTCTGCCTCTGATGAGAGATCACTGATGGCAAGGGTAGACTCACTTTGCTGTTTGATTCAGAAAGATGCAGTGCCAGTTCAGCCAAAGCCTGAGCCGAATGATAGTGATAGCATTGGTGTGGATGATTCAGATGGTTCTGACGAAGAATTTACTTCAACGTCAACAAGGAAAACTGCAGATGACTCTTTCGGTGAGTTGCTGACGAACCTTCCTCGGATCGTCTCGCTACCACAGTTCCTCTTCAAGATACCGGAGGATTCTGAGAACTGAACGTCTTGGCTTCGCATTTGGTCATTCTGTGAATAGGGAAGCTGCTGTAAAGATTGTGCCTGAGAAATAAGTGAAGCCCCTTCTCTCATCTCTGTAGGATGTGTGATCCCTGCGGACTCCGCCCTGTAAATGTGTCACCCAGTAAGTTGTTCCATTTGTATTTATGTTTCAGGATCTGAATGGGTAGTGAAAAAAAATGTTCATTGGTTCTTTGACTCAGGCGTGCCCTTGTGCAAAGTAAAACAAAATTGTTAAGATTAATCTGCACAAAGTGTGCAGGGAGCCTTATGCAGACTTCTCACATTGAGATGCAAGCAACATGGTTATGCCGGTAATCGTTTTAAGTTGTAACCTCTTAGCTGAGCATGGTGATGTTTATGCTCGGTCGCCTGGAACTTCGTTGATTTTTGCATGGGCAAGCAAAGTCTGGCCCGAAGGTTACTATCCTTAATTTTTTTACGTTGATATTGTCTAGCACTCTAGCGCAAATTGAGCTAAGCAACAACATAAATAAATAATTGGTGCAATTAGCTGCCTTTCTCTTAGAACCATAACTAGGGCAGTTCAATGCATGTAGCTTCCACTTGTGCAAAAGCCTCATAAAACTACAGTACATTGGGTTTTAAAATCTTTATCTATATAAAACTAGGTGGTATCCTACATATAGGAAAAACCTATAGATAGATTTAAAACCTAGTGCTCTACAGACAAAGTTTCCTAAAATTGACCTAAAAATGTTTCTGGGATCAAACCGAAAACTATTGGGATAAATATTTCTCTCCTCCAAATTGTTGTATGCATCTGTTGAAGGTGTCTTATTTAACGAAGCTACTAAACTTTGTTTAGAGTATGTTTTGGATTCACTTAGGTGGATTTCCAGTTCTCTCAAAGGGCTTGTTCAAATTATCAAGCTTACCTATATATACATAAACCAAAATGTTCATCATTTACACTATATAAACCAACAAATTTTAAGCAAGTTTTTTCTTATAAAATTGAATTGATTTCTGTAAAATTCTTACTACGTTTCAAGTGGGCTTACCTAATGCGGGATCATTCCTGTTCTTTTTGTTTTACACGTTCGTCATCGATCGGACGGCTCTCAATCATTCGTTCGAACCACATTACCAGCTGCCGCCCACTCTCGCCGCCGCACGGCAGGGAGCCTGCCCCGCGACATGCCGTATCCCCGCCTCGCGCTGCCCCTGCTCGCTGAAGCCACCGGTGCTCTCCGCCGCTCCTACCTCCGCCTCATCACGCTCTCCTCAACCCTCCGCCACCTCGACCAGCTCCTCGCCGTCTCCCTCGCCTCCGGCCACTACGCGCTCGACCCGGCCCCGGCGACCGCGCTCCTCCTCCGCTACGCCTCGCTCCGCGCGCCGCCCGCGCATCTCCTCCGCCTCTTCGCCGCCTTCCCCCGCCCCGACCGCTTCCTGCGCAACGCGCTCCTCCGCTCGCTCCCGTCCCTCCGCCCGCACCTCCTGTTCCCCTCCCCGGACTCGTTCTCCTTCGCCTTCGCCGCCACCGCGCTTTCCTCGTCACGCTCCCGTGGAGGTGGAGACGCAGAGCTTCCTTCTGCCGCCGTATCCGCCCGCGCGCTGCATGCTCTTGCCGTGGTCGCGGGATACGCGACGGATACGTTCGTGGCGTCAGCTTTGGCCAAGCTTTACTTCAAGCTGTCCAGGGCTGACGACGCACGCAGGGTGTTCGACGCGGTGCCGTCGCCGGACACTGTCCTGTGGAACACGCTGCTTGCTGGACTGTCCGGTTCGGACGCCCTGGAGGCGTTCGTGAGGATGGTGGAAGCAGGGACGGTGCGCCCGGACGCAACCACCCTTGCGTCTGTCCTACCCGCGACAGTGGAGGTGGCCGATATATCGACTGGGAGGTGTGTTCATGGATTCGGGGTCAAGTGTGGACTGGCCGACCATGAACATGTTGTGACCGGTTTGATTTCTCTGTACGCCAAGTATGGCCACATGGAGTATGCACGTCGTCTCTTTGACAGTACGAGCGAGCTGGATTTGGTTGCCTACAACGCTTTGATCTCAGGTTATTCAATGAATAGCATGGTTGAGTCATCCGTGGAGCTGTTCAAAGAGTTACTGGCTTCAGGCTGCCGGCCAAATTCGAGCACCCTAGTGGCAGTTATTCCTGTGTACAGTCCATTCAGGCATGAGATTCTTGCTCAGTGCTTACACGCGCTTGTTGTCAAGTACAGGTTTGATGCAGATGCTCTGGTATCGACAGCACTTAACACTTTGTACTGTAGGTTAAATGATATGGAGTCTGCAAGAAGCATATTTGATGCAATGCCAGAGAAGACCATGGAATCATGGAATGCAATGATATCTGGATATGCACAGAATGGGTTGACAGAAATGGCCGTTGCACTTTTCCAGCAAATGCAAGCGCTCAATGTGCAGCCGAACCCAATCACCATCTCAAGTACTCTCTCGGCCTGTGCACAACTTGGAGCTTTGTCCGTGGGAAAATGGGTTCACAAGATCATCGCCAAGGAGAACCTCGAGCTCAATGTCTATATCATGACAGCACTAATTGACATGTATGCCAAGTGTGGAAGCATTGCTGAAGCTCGGAGCATCTTTGATAGAATGGATAACAAGAACGTAGTCTCCTGGAATGCGATGATATCTGGATATGGGCTCCATGGTCAAGGTACTGAAGCTTTGAAGCTCTACAAGGACATGCTGAATGTACACATTCTTCCAACAAGTTCCACCTTTCTGTCGGTCCTCTATGCATGCAGCCATGGGGGCTTAGTTGAGGAAGGTCGGACGGCCTTCCGTGTAATGACTAATGAGTACAAGATCAGTCCAGGTATTGAACATTGCACATGTATGGTGGACCTTCTTGGACGGGCTGGCAAGTTGCAGGAAGCTTTTGAGCTCATATCTGAATTCCCCAAGAGTGCCGTTGGACCTGGAGTGTGGGGGGCGCTTCTTGGAGCTTGCATGGTCCATAAGGATAGTGACCTTGCAAAACTGGCATCGCAAAAGCTCTTTGAACTAGACCCAGCAAACATAGGCTACTACGTGCTCCTTTCTAACCTGTACACATCAAAAAAGCACTTCTCTGAAGCAGCTCTGGTCAGGCAGGAGGCTAAGAGCAGGAACCTTGTGAAAACACCGGGCTGTACTCTCATCGAAATAGGTGACAAACCACATGTCTTCATGGCTGGTGACCGTGTCCACCCAGAGTCGGGGGCCATTTACTCGTACCTAGAGAAGCTAACTGCAAAGATGGTCGAAGCTGGGTACCGACCAGTGACGGAAGTTGCATTGTATGATGTTGAGGAGGAAGAGAAAGAGCATATGGTGAAGGTGCATAGCGAGAAGTTGGCCATTGCCTTCGGCCTGCTCAGTACAGAGCCAGGGACAGAGATTAGGATCATAAAAAACCTTAGGGTCTGCCTGGATTGCCACGACGCCACCAAGTATATATCTAAGGTGACACACAGGTTGATTGTGGTTAGGGATGCGTCGAGGTTTCACCACTTCAGAGATGGGGTTTGCTCCTGTGGTGATTATTGGTGATAACTTGAATTGCCTTTTGGTCCACACCAAATAGCTTAGATTCTTTCAAATTATTTGTTCCTGAAGAGTGAAGAGCACTGCAGAGTCTCATTAGTGTATTTTTTTTTCCTTTCTGACAATAGGCCGGCTCCATTTTTACGGTAGGAGCTGCCGGAGCTGACCCCTTGCAAATGCAGTCCATTTTGAAGTCTCCGGCATGGGCCAAGATTTGGCTAGCCATACAATCTCACTTTTAGCGGACTCTTTATACTATCAACGAAACATTTGTCAGCTTCAATACGCAAACTCACTAAAACGAGAACACCTATATAATATCATGATCTGAATATAACTGCCAGTTAGCCCCCCATATCTTCTTAAAAAAACTAGCAAACCAATGGCTTCAAGAGTTACACAAGCATTTGTTAAGCAGTGCTACGTCTAATCAGTCCACTCTTAAGAGACGCCCATATATTTACGTGTCACCAAATCAAGAAGCATTAATCACTCGTTGAACGCATAGTTCATCATCAAGAGTATTGTCAGCTAATGTGTCACCAAGTTACAAAACGCACACTTAGGGTTTGTTCGATTGTTAGGAAATCATTCTCAACAGGATTAATTTCCGATATAAAATAAATCATCTTAAGTTAATAACTTAATTTTTATTTACAAAAAATTTCATTAGAGCGAAAATAAAACCCGTTCTATTTCTATATTTCCTCCCTCTGTCACCCGGAGTGAAAACACAACTACCATCTTGAGAAACAGGGCCCTAGAAGATAAAATATAAGTACAGACCGTATTTTATTCCTATCCTAGTAAATTTTTTTATAAACAAAGATTAAGTTATTAATTTAGAATGACTTAATTCATACCAAAAATCAATCCTATTGAGAATAATTCCTAGCCTAGTAACCAAACAACCCCTTAAAACTTTCCAACAATCCGATCATACAAACATCAATGTACCGCGCGCTATCACCTAAAAGCAAAAGTCAATTCCATTGATAAAAAGCTATTGCTTTTCTTTTTTGATACCGCAACTGTACTGCCACTACAACCTAATATGAAGCAATCATAAAGTAAAAGGACTTCGTGGTTGTAGCCATATTTTACAACAAGATACATAACAATATACATGTCACGACGCCTTTTCTCACCGGTACAATCACCTAGAACCTACATATCAGAACTGCCTGATGGTTTATAATGATCCATACTAGTCCTGCAGATCTACAAACTTTGTGTTGGAGCAAGCAAACTTTTCATTAATTTTTTTCAACAAGAGCAGGAAACACGAACTCAGCATTTCTTTGAGATCTGAAACACAAAATATGCTTGTCAAAACTACAAATAAGAGAATTGAAAAATGAGACAGGGAAAGAAAATGTGTAGGGGAGGAAGGAGTTATATACCATACACTTGCCAGCCTACACAAAAAAGTCTACTCCTGGAGAGCTTTCACACGGGAGGTGAGTTCTCTAACTTGGTTCTTGAGACGCTCAGGGTTGCAGAAGAAATCAACAAATATTTGCCTCTCCCTACCCATCTCATGGGCACGATTTTCAAAAATCTGGAAGATTATTTTACAGTTACGAATGTTTGAAGGACATGGAAACTTAAAAGTGATTAAAACTACTGTTTTTTTGAGAGCTCCTTGTCTAATGACCAGGAAAATAAATCAGTTTACTGATAACATAAGCGTTCATACTGATATTCATAAGGCAACGACTATAAAGGGTGAATATCAACAAATAAACTACCTTTATCTTTTGAGTGCGAGCCTTGGTTACTTCTTCCACAGAAATTTCAACTTGAGCGTTTACATTCTCCATATCATCAAGAGCTCGCATCAGTGGCTACATGAAGAAACAAACTAGTTTAAGGATCATGGATGTAGTAAAATAAAAAAGATACAAATTTAGGGCTCAAAGAATATACCCAAGGTGTCAATATCGGTTCTGCAGTTGTTGACGATGCAAATAGTAACTGCTCCACTGTTTGAATAAGAGTGCATCTGCACGACAGAAGGAACGGACGAGAGTGAAATGACCAGACTAGATACCTACTGGTAGACTGAAGAATGGATTTGCATGTTAAAACATGATATTATTGAATAACCTGTTCCGCAAGGTTTTGTCAAAGGATTATACAGAAGATAAGAAATTCAGCATGATCAGTTGCATAGATACTAATGTGATATTTCCATATGAAATAACTATTTTATGCAATGAGTTCCAAAGACACATGTGTAAGAAAAATCAATATGAATAAGACACCACGAATCATGGGCAAGAGTTCCAAAGACACGTGTAAGAAAAATCAATATGAATAAGACACCATGAATCATGGGCATTGGAACTATCATCCAGAGTTCGGCTGCATAAAAGAAATATTCCAACTGCAACTGTTTATTGGAAATCTGAGGTATGTCTTATGGAGCATATGTGAGTAGGTTCATACAGAGCAGAAAAGGCATCACAAAAAGCATCCACATCCATATTGGTGACTTTTTATTTTAGCTAGCAGCCTAGCAATAATTTAAAGGAAGTCAGTTATTAGATAGTTGTGTGGTAACTTACAGCTCATTGATACATCTTTTACGGTCAGCTGGAAGGGTATTCTCAAGTTCAGACTGAAGGGAAAGCAAGTCAGACTGAAGTGCTGATATCTGCTGAACTAATGCATGGGCTGACATGTATGTTGGCACTGTTGCTTGGACATCTATAGAAAGAAACAATAGGCAACATTAAAAATACAAAAATTAAATTTCAAATAACTAACTTAGTAGAATAGTCTGCTTACTTGAGTGAATACATAAGAGATCTCGCACTGCATGCAGGAAAGTGTCACGATCATCAATAGCTCCTTGTTCACGTACTTCAGAAGCAGCTTGAATCAACGAATTATAATGGCCCTAAGGATTACAATTTACCTCAAAGGAAATTAGGTATATTATTTAAGACAACAAGAATGACAGGTACACCAGAAAAATAACATATGAGTTGAGGACACCGAAATAGTGAGAACAAGAGGAGATTGCTTACCAGACGAGTATTGACTGCTGAGAGGTAGCTCTGTAACTCAGATTCTATTACTCTTAGCAATGAGTAAGCGCTTGCTATGTTTTTCCTTTCAAGCTGGCAAGCAATTTTAAGAAACTGGTGTCTAGCAAGCTGATTAACCAAGTGATTGATAAACTGCAAACCATATAAAGTACAAGAATGATTAAAAGAAAACAAAATATCAAACATTACAGCTTACTGAAGGAAAAATATCATCTATCAATGATCATTTTTAAACGATCTTCCAGTGTTTTAGTACATGGAACCAACCCACTGGCATCTTATAAATCAGTATACAAAATTTAACCATCTTCTGAAATAGCACCAATTAAATTCATAACAGAAAATTAATAATGGGCACTTGCCAGTATATGTTCGTTTTTTAATGCTGATATCCAATTCCCTTAGAAATTACCAAGTAATTTAAAGGCAGGGCCAAATTAAGTTGCAGAATGTTTTTTCATCTTGAGGACACCTGATCATTAAGCATCTAAGGGGTGCAGTAGTGTAGTATTTTCACAGTACAGAAGAGGATCGGATACACATATATACTAAAATACAAAACCACA
>BCLG01001712.1:87086-97267 GCA_001602295.1 Zoysia matrella | reverse complement strand
GCTCGACCAGCGCCCTTCTGCTGCAGGTAGCCGGTCGGCGCGCACTCGCCTAAGTGGCGTGGCACGGTGAGCTCCCTGGAGGCTACTTCGCCGAGTGGCGTGGTGACGCCGACCCGAGCCCAGGCAACGCCGGCCATGGCTCTGGCGGGTGCAGCGGGCGATGGTGAGGACCGGCCTGGTGTCATCGCCGGGCACTTCGACGACGACGAGGACCGACTCACCACCAGATAAGCCCGCCGCCTTAACTTTTACATGCTTCGGGTTAGGGTCCATTAGATTGGAAAAATCTGGGAAAACCTATAGCTAGGGTTAGGGTTCTTCGGGAATTTGGGAAATTTCTTAGGTGTAGCACTTAAATGGATCAATTCCCCATCCCTGTGATGCATTTCCAAGAACCCTTGTACTCTTTTGCTCTCGGATTTGAGCATTAGTGATTGAAATTTTTCTTAACCGAGAGCTTTTGACATGAACAGAGGGCTTTAACATTAGCTCTTAAGCATGAAATTGAAACTTTCAACCTTTCATGATCTCAGGGGCTCAAGTTGCATAGCAATTTCATAAATCTATGGGTTGGATCATTAACTTTTAGTCTTTTAGGCATAATCAGTTACTCAATCTTTTAACTTTAGACATGAACTTTAGCATGAACTTGATCAACATCACATGAAGCACAATTCATATTGCTTATAAACATAAATTGAACATCATAGGGGTTCAAACTTAGGCTATTAGGCTCATTTGCCATTGTTAAATCTTTAGGATCATTAGCTTAAGAGATGAATGAACTTTAGAACAAGATTGGGAGCATACCTTAGGTCTTGAACTCTCATCACTTTTTTCTTCCTTTATCTTGTGATTTGTTCTTGATGCTTGTGTTATGTCACTTAGATCATGGATGAACTCTTCTCAGGGCTTTGATGGCTTGTTGATTAGGCAATTTTTAGAGCAGAGACATATCTCTTATCTGCACACCATCTAGGCTGGTCTCTCCTCCTTTTATAGCCATCACACTATGGGGGTTGCACCTTAGTGTGTTCTCAAAACTTTCTATCAAAGCTTTTAATTATTGATCAAAATTGGTGAGTCAACCACTTAGTTAGGTGTTGATCCTCTTTCACATTAAACTGTTTTAGTAAATTGATTTAGCTGTGATCACATTCACACTAACAAAGCACACCATTAGCTCCATCCCCTCGTGATATTTCTGTGACACCGTGAATGCGATCGGAACAACACAACACGAACAGCAGCAACGACACCTGCCTCTGTCGACACCAGGTGGGTCAGATCAGGCGCCGGGTATATTCAGCCGGTGGTCATTGTCTACTCTCGTTTTACTCTGTGGTGACGTTTGGGAAACGATCGATGATCTGATTTGTGATTGGAAAATAAGGAGTACTCTTTACGGGATGGAGTAAATTAAAATTGAGATTTGGTGGAATGATTAAATAAAAGATCTAATATCTTTTCTTTTATTTCCTAATCTTATTCTCAACCTCCATTTCTCGTACCCAGACACCGCCAGATTTTACCGTTGCTGGCAAAGAAAAGAGGGCAATTGCCGAAGTTCGCACGACCATTGTTAGTTTTACAATCGCTGACGAAAGATGATTTATTTATTTATTTATTATAATTTTTTTGGCAGGACGAGAAGAACACGCTCCATGATTCCACTGTTCGAGTTGCTAGTTGCTACAGCACGCGGCCAATCATTGCGAGGCGCCCCACTCGGGACCAGCGGACCATTAATAAACAGCGAGAGGAGTAAAAGGTCGGCAGCACACCGCACAGCCGCTGGGGCGCGCAGAACGGACGCGCGCAGTGGCCGAGCCGTGCGGTCGCCATCACGCACGCGATCTCCATTGCATCGTCGCAAGCAACGCTGCCGCGGCAGAGTGGCCTGAGTCATGCATGCTCTTTGAACAGTATGGCCGGTGGTGTCAGCGGTTGAGAGGATGCCGCACGGTCAGAGAGGAGAGGGGGGTCGATGGCACCGTGCTGCAAGGACCAGTCCACCATTGGTAACTTGCCAAGAAGGTTCCTGCCAATCGATGATCATGCAGCCACGGTAGTACTTCGAGGCCATTAAACAAAAATCAAGAAGCCTGCTTCCTGCGGTCGGAGAGCATGGGCCGATCCTCCGGGCCTCGACCCACACAACTTGCTCCAGCCACAGTTTGACAGTCATGGAGCAGAGCAACGCCATACAGAAGACCACGCTCGCCGCCAGGGTCATCATCGTCACGCCGGCCGCGACGCTTTCCACCTCACTACTCCACGAGCGCAGCGACGGCCTGAACTCATCTTCCGTGCATGGCGGATACATGGCCGCACGTGACCGCCGCCCGTCGTGGCTCACGGCCGTCACGTGGCGTCCCATCTGCGCGCAACGAGAGGGACACGCGAGCGCGACGGATTCCTGCCGCGCCGCTCGCCGGCCACCTGGTTGCTCAGCCGGCGGAGTCAGCGCCGGAGAGCTACGCCAGTAACTGCGCGCGTGACAGACGGCACAGGGGTCGCAACCATGCGATCCGTGGTGGGTGCGGGCACATCAAACATGCGTGACGCATCGCAGCATCAGCGTCAATGGAGCAGGGCGAAGGATCCAAATACTAATCTGACAGTGAAAGTACTACCATCAACGATATCAAAAGACGGACAGGAATAGAGCTTAACAACAGTGGAAAACTGTTTATTATTAAGAGCATTAAATAAGCCACGCTATATGTTTTGATTATACACCATATACAGATATGAACGAAGTCTTCCAGCATCACTAGAAACATACATATTCACTCATATAATTGTAGCTTTCCGCATTTCAGATAGAGCAAGTGAGCAATCAACCGAGAGCAGAGACGAAAGATGCAATCTCCAGTAGGAGACAGACACCATGATCTCCGGACCTAAGATCTTCAGGCTATACCAATAAGAAATACAAGGCTGTCGAGTGCGGACAGAAGAAGATTCCAAAACACTCTTGATACTATACATGTACTGAGCAATAACTCAACCGCAGCACCGCACAACTTATCGCCCATTCATCAGACTGTCAAGCACCACATTCAGATCCACATTTTGCCCGTTCTCCGTCAGCCTCCGCACAGTTGCCCTCACTTGCTCTCTTGAGAATCCCATCGTAGCGACCTTTTCCACTACATCATCAAGCGGTAACCTATTGCCTGAGGAGCCACTACTTGGGCTGGAGGAGCTAACTGGCACCGCTTGGGGCAGTATCTGAGCTGTGGGCAGCCTGCCATAGTTTCCACTTCCCCCAGAGAATTTCATTCCAGCGTTTCCACGGTTGGAAGGTGATCCACTGTGGGAAGGTGATCCACTGTAGCCATATGATTCAGAGAAACCACTACCACCCTGTGACCCATAACCACCAGATCCGTAAGACGATGGTGGCCCAGGGTTAGGCCTGCCTGCAGGAGGTTCATACATGCTAGGGTTCTGTCCATAGTAAGGAGGGGTAGGTTCGCTAGGTGGTTTCATATAAGGTGAAGGAGGGCGTGCATTCGGTGGATAATTTTGGGGAGGTGCATATGGCATGGCTTCTTCTGGCTGCTGGGATGCAAGTGGAGTTGAACGGTAGACATTCGCAGGCTGAGGTTGTTGTGAATATTGAGGAAACTGGGATGGGAATTGATTCTGTTGAGGCGGAGCTGGAGGCGCCTGAGGCTGTGGAACTGGTGGTGCTTGATACTGCTGCTGTACGTTTTCAGTTGGCTGAGCTGATGGAGTGTAGTATGGATCCCTTGGTAGAGATGGAACCGAGGGCGGTGCAACAGATGGGACTGATGGTATCTGTGACTCTGGTAAATGGCTTGGAAACTGTGATGGAGCTTGGTTCTGAAGTGTCGGAGGTGGAGGCGGTGCGTTTGGAGCAGGAATGGCTGGAAGTGCCAGTTGTTGGGAAGGGGCCAGGACATGAAGTTGTGCCTGACTAGCTGCTTGTGGGGGAGCCTGTGGCTGCTGCTGCGAGCCTACCTGTGAAGCTCCGCTATTTTCTGTCGATTGAGTATCAGTTTTGGGTGTCTGGAACTTTGCAAATTGGAGCTGTGTCTCAACAATTTCCTGCTTGTCACGCAAAATCTGCACACCTGTTTGGACCTGCAGAATAACCATAGGTTCATAAGGAAATAACACCAGGGAAAAAAGTATAACATGAGGAGTCATTGCATATAAAATAATTATCATTGTTGGTTGGCACCCTAGTGAAAACTTAAACAAGGAAAATAACTGAACAGAAAAGAGCACGTAAGGTGCATGAGGCTAGGATGCTAATGCGCATCTCTAACAACGGTAAGCCAGTTTAGCTTGGTGTGCCATTGGATGAGTCAGATTTTAAGCCCCCAAAACAGTAACTATACAATTAGGTATGAACCTGAGAGAGAGCACTTAAAAAATGAAGCTGACAGAGCGACCACTAATACAAAATGAAAGTAGCATGATTGATTCTTCAAATACAATACAAAAAAACTCTTGTCAGAGAACAACCAAGAGTAAGCAGCAACAAGACCTGCATGCTACCAGCACTTGCAGGATTTAAAAGAACCAATGAGCAGGAGGCAGATGCAGTAGCATGTAAGAAGAGGCTAAATTAGCAAAGCAATATATGTAGATTAATGCTAATTCATATGTGCTGTGAAGATGGTAATTACTCCACCGAGAAAAGCATCATCCTATGATGTGATAGTTTGGTATACTCATCCAAACAATTATAAACAGTGTCCCTCCATTACAAAATATTTGCCCAATATGACACTAGTGCCATCAGTAACTAAACATTGTAAAGGAGAGGGAGCGAGAGGAAAAATGAAAGTAAGCTTACCTCCCTAAGCATGTTCTCAAGGTGCCTTAGTTTTCCATCAGTACTGCCGCTATAATTACCAACTGTTAATGTTAACTCATCAATAGAATTTTCAAGTTGGCGTGTTCTACCCTCCATCTGTGAAAGCCTTGAGCATACACCCTCCAGTGCATGAAAAAGGTTGTCAAAATATTTCTTCATTGTTCGATCAATATCTGCCAAAGTAACCGCAGCAAACTTACTCCTGTCTTCCTCATGGCTAACTTTCTTCAGCACATGCGGCTCTGACAAACTAGCACTCTACCAACCAAAAATAAGGGAAATAATAAGTATGCTATTTATATGTTAAAAAGAGAAATTAGCACTATAGTCAATCAAAACCATGAACTGTGAATGATTAACTTGGTATGATCCCACCAATAGGAAAAATTTTAGTGCAACCAAAAGCTTTTAATATAACTCATGGTCTTGTGCTTTTCTCAAATTACATATATCTGGTAAGAAAACTAGAAAAGTACCATATTTGCATAGATTGGATAACTGATATCCAACGAAAGTTAAATCACATCAACTAGGCATTATAGAATGTAACTTGGTGAGCAAGGGTGAAAATACTAGGATAACTGGGGAACATCATACAGTACTCTGGAATGCATTGAGGAACCCAGCCGGTTGCTAAGGTATTCCCAGGAATACCCAACAACTCTGCAAAAAACTTTAATAGACCCCAATTTGCATTGTAGGGATGTAAAACCAGAGAAAAAAAGGTTACGCTCCAAACCTCTTTAAGTTAAAAAATGAACTAATTTTTCAAAATTACCTTCACTTTTGAGAAAGTAGTTTATTTTTTGAAATTAATAGGTTCAGAGGTTAACCTTAGGTCGGTGTACCTATTTACACCCCTACTGCCTTGCCTGGAACTAATCCCTCTTTTCACTTTTATTTGTCATTCTAGCATTCAATAATTTTGTTCCTAAATACTTGTCATTCTCACTTCTCAATGCACTTTCTATTTTTTCAATACTCTTTCTCTCTTTCTAACACACATTTTTACCTCCCAATACACATTTTTCTCTTCCCTATAATTTTTCTTAATTATCATGCCCAAAGCTAGAATGACAATTAAAAGTGAATGGGGGAGTAATAAGCTAGAGAGAGGGAGAAAAAGCCTAGTTGAACTGCGCCACCAGTCCACACCACGCCCTAAGACCATTGCCGGTCCACGCAGCAGGACCATGCCACTACGCCGCATCCTAAAAATGCACTGTGTTAGCCCTGTTTCCCTCTCTCGTTGCTGCCCGCGAGCCCACTGGCACCAGCCTTGCCTCCTCCTCCTGTCCTCCCGCCGACGCGTTCTTTTCTTATAACCAGAGGGAGAAATTCACTGTTGTGGATTTTTTTTTTTGACTGATCAGCTTGGGAATACCCAAGTTTCACCCGCTGCATCCGTCACTGCTGGAATACATCATAAAAATTGAGCATACCAGACAGTTAAAATATCCAACATATACTGTACAAACAACATCTCAACAGAGAAGCGTCGATATACAACTGCACAAGTTAAAGTCACCCCACTGTATTTCACAGTACGACAAACAAACTTATAACGGGTCGAGATACATGCAAGTACATTAACTAGTTAAGCACATCCAATTGAAACTGACATTAGAACAAGGTTTAGCATATCAGCCTAGTCATACTACATACTTCGCAGAGCAGGAATGTTGGAACCTAGGATCAACGGACAATCAGAAGAACACAAGCACGTGGACACTTGCAGGGCGACGAACGCCGTTCACTTATATTTCTTTCACTCAGCTCACTTCCAACGAACGGGTACAGGACCCTTTTGTACACTACACGACCATGCAGCGCTCACGTATCCACTCCGGCTATCTTGCCGCGCACGTACGCCGCAGGCGACCCATTCTTCTCGTTCGCGAGCCGTTGCTCCTCCATGAGACTTGGGTGCCTCTCTGACCACAAGGCAGCCCATGTTAGAACTGTCAAAAGGATGATCGGTTCAGGCGCTCTGCATGGTGACCGCGCACGGCTTCGTTAGCAGTAGTCAGAGTTGTTAGAGTCATGTGTTAGTTGCGTGAGTTTAGCTCACCATGCCTGTAAACGTGGATCACCACGATCTCTCTTGTAACAGAACAATTGATCATATAAACAAACTGATCCCACCGAGGATCAGTGCGCGTTCAGTAATCTTTAAAGCCCATGCTGCAACTCCGACGCGCTTGGCCAACAGCATGGCCGAAGCTCCAAAAAACTATAGCGATGAGCAGGACTGAGCTCAGAACTCTATCCTAGAACATACGCACACACACAAATATCAAGTTTATCTCTAACAAGGAAATCATCTACATATCATGGGCGCTACATGATATTGTAAATCTAAAAACTGCTAGAAATTCAAGGGTTTTATCTAACAAAATCACTCTAGCTACAGCTGAAAAGTTGGAAGTGTTTTCGATTATGGAGGGCAAGGGCATGGAGCACTGCCAGTCCCAAATAATGAGATCAAACACGGGGGGATGAGATCAGATAGCCATACCTTGAGGCTGTACGAGGCTGAGGAGGAGGCCGATGGCGCCTTGGAGTCGAGCGACTCCCACGAGGCCTGGGGCGCGGCGGCTGCAGAGCTGGGGGTGGTGCGGATGGGCTGGAAATCGTAGCTGGGCAGCACGTCATCCACGGACCCGTTGGCTCCTCCGAAGCTGCGCCGGCGTCGGAGGCGGTCCTCGCCGTCCTCCCGCTGCGGGACGGGGATCATCAGATCGCTGAGATCCAGGCTCCCGCTCCCGCCGGATGGGGCGGCGGAAGCGGCGAGGCCGAGGATCTGCTTATCCATGAACTGCGACGCGTTCATCGCCTCGCCAGAGCGGGGCCGACGCGGCGGTTGGTGGGAGGTAGGAGCGCTGTGTGAGGAGGCGAGCTGGACACGGCGGGGGAGGGGAGAGGAAGAGGATGAATCCAGGTGGGAGTGGGACAGGAGGGGGAGTCGAGACGGGGACGGAAGTCGGCTGGGCTTCTCCGCCTGCCCCCTGTTAGTTGGGCTGTGAATATGGTTGTTTTATCCGGGCTGGAAGCCTGGAAGGCTGGAAGTGGTGACCTCGTTGGTCATGGGCTCAAGGCTTTCTATGCTTTACTTGGGCTGTGTATTGTTAACAGGCTTCTTTTTAAGAGCCCTTCCTGCCTTCCCTCTCCCGCCTTGTTCTTTAGGCCTGGGTTTTTTCATTTTGAGAAAACGCAAGCAGAAACAGGGCATCAGAGAAAACCCTTTCTTTCATGGATACTCTGCTTCCTTCTCCGGTGAACGCAGACTACAGGTGATCACAGGCAGGACATTCGGCGCATGCAGAGGCGTGACTCGGGAATAGCAGCTGATGAAGAACTGGAAGTGTGAACTTGACTAGTCCATTGCCCGTGCGTTGCCACGGATATAAAATATTTTTAGGGTATAGAAGCTAATTGACAGTATGTTGCAACAGAAGATAAACAATGATTTTTGGGTGATATACTCATAAAAAATTAGCATTCGTTTGATAGCTACAATGTCTTGCTTTTAACATCAAATTTATATCATAAAACAATACGCAGAATTTACATGCAGTAAAAAGAAATGCTATTCCATGCATGCCAACAAAACTGATTTCATTATTACCAAACGCTAATTACGGTATAAAGGAATCATACTGATTTTATCAAATTGCAAGAGCTAAGTGGTGTTGAATGCATTTTCATGCTAGCTCCTGTTACAAAGCACCAAGACATTACTAAGTCGGCTTACCACGAATTATAAAAACAAACAAAAGCTGAATAAATGAAAAGGGATAATAAATGGAGGTCTAGAACATCCAGTGAATACCAAGGAGCAGTGAAGGGAATAGTACAATAAAATGGTATACGAACTATGGTGTGAATGTTATATTTTGCAAGAGATAAAGTAGGATATTTCAAACCCACTACAAAATGAAATTATAATTTAGAAGCAGCGCTACATGCCTTCATTGTACAAATACAATGGAGCTTAGTTTGGCATGTTTGGTCCACTCGATCCCGTTGTCCATGACATCTCATTCTATGCTGCATCTCTGAAACACAAAAGCAACATATGGTTCAAAGTTTGGTGAAGCAGATCATTGGGCCAGTGTTTCAGCACATCATTGGTCATCTTCTTGAATAAGCTCATCCAGCACCTCAACCTTGCTGACGCTAACTGCGGGAGAAGCGTAGAGAAGCCACCATGACCCATCGAGGCACAGCCATCAATCCCACATGACAAGGTATTAAGACAAAGTAGCCGAGAGGGAGGGGCAGCAGTGTGCTTACAGCTGGTCTCCAGCGCGAGGAACTGGGGGCACTCGACGTCGCAGCACTTCAGTAGGACCGTGAGTAGTTGCCTCGCCCCTTCCAGGCCCTGCGCCATGATGTTGCCCTCATCGTCGTGGAGTCCCGAGCCACGACCCACGCTATTCATCGGCGCCACCCATCTCGCGGCTGCAGGTTCAATCAGGCGAGGATGAATCAATCAAGAAAACCAAGCGGGCTGCTTCACCTGCAGCTGGATAGATCTCCCAGGCTCAGAATCGCGGGCGGGATCAAGCAGCCGAGGCTCCGGTGGGGAGGGCAACGGAGGGCGGGATGTAGGCTTCTGTGCCCTTCTCCTTCCTCTTGTTCCAACCCAAGCAGAGGAAGCACCTGCCCATGGGCGTAGAGGCGGGCATTCCCTTCCCCAGATAGCAGGGCAGATCAGGCGGTGGCCTGGAGCAGGGAGAGCGGGGGATGCTTGGGTTGGGGGGAGAGGGGTGGGGGGGGGGGGGGGGGGGGGGGGGGGGGGGGGGGGGGGGGGGGGGGGGGGGGGGGGGGGGGGGGGGGGGGGGGGGGGGGGGGGGGGGGGGGGGGGTGCGGACCGGCGGAGGCCACAGCCCGCGGAGGCGTGTCCGGCGGACTGGCGCGTGCCGACGTGGAAACTGGGCGGAGGCTGAGGTGCGCGCCGCAGACCCACCTGTCGGCAAGTTCGGGAGGCGACGGACGAGACGCCATTCGCCACAAACTCAACCTTCTACAAACATATCTTACTCCTCTATAAACGTTTGAGCTGGTTGTGAACGGTGGAACGTCCGTCGCCTCCCTCCCGCAGTCTCGTGCGCGCCGACAGGTGGGCCCACCCATCCAGACGGCCACGCCACGCGCTCCGGCTCTGCGCAACGAAGTCTGCTACCCGACTGGTTCCATACGCCGCCGGCTCGCGAAGTGGAGGTGGATCTCAAGGAGGATGAGACATCGGCGGCGTTCCGTGCTTTGGTCGGGCGTGGAGCTTTGTGAGGCGAACTCGTCGGACGGGTAGCCGGTAGGT
>BCLG01001712.1:74718-87054 GCA_001602295.1 Zoysia matrella | reverse complement strand
GCCCCTACGCTACTTCGGGCAGCTGGACAACTGCTCGCCTCACGAGCCCTCGTGGAGGCGACGAGGAGCGAGCGTAGAACGGCTGCGGCGCCGCGGCGGAGATGGCAGAGAAACTGGGTGTTCTAATGAGCTTTGCCCTGTGAAAGGCTCTCGCAAAGCTGTATCTCGACAGTGATTGCTTCAGGAACTTACCTAGCGACCAGTACACTGTGCCAAAGTTGAGGAAGCTCAGCTTAGAGGAGAATCAGCTCTCCGGCAACCTCGTCAGTGCGCTTGGTAATTTATTTTAGCTTGTGCAGCTTGACTTATCCTACAACAGGTTCACCGCCCCATCCCTGATGTGTTTACAGGTACGAGGATGCTGGAGTCCTCCATTTTGGTTACAGACTCACAAATAGTTTTTATGGTGAACTGCCTGCTTCCCTGTCGAGGTGCTATTGCTTATTAAGTCAGTCTAAGGAACAATTCACTGTCTGGTGATATTGCTATCAACTTCAAATTGCTGCCGTGGCTGAACACTTTTGATGCTGGAAGTAACAGTCTTGAATGGTGGTATACTTCCTGGGCTTGCTTTGTGCACCGATTTGAGGACTTGAGGGGGCTGAACCTTGCAAGGAACAAGCTCATGCAGGATATACAAGAGAAATCTAAGGAAATGAGGTCCCTTTCATACATCTCTGTTCGTTTTTTCAAGTCCTGCAGCACCTGCTCAACCTTACGAGCTTGGTGCTCACCAAGAATTTCCGTGATGGTGAAGCACCGGTGGATGGCATCATCACATTCAAGAGCATCCAGGTGTTTGCCCTTAAAAATTGTTTGCTCTCGGGCAGAGCTCCACCATGGCTGTGCTACTTAAAGAACCTCTGTGTGCTTGACATTTCGTGGAACAAGTTGAATGGGAATATCCCGCCCTGGTTAAGGAGTCTAAATAATCTATTCTATTTCGATTGTCAAACAATTCGTTCAGTGGGGAGCTTCCTGAGAGCTTTACACATATGTGGAGTTTGATTTCAATCAATGGCTTGAGTGAACAGTCTCACAGAGGACATCCCATTATTCATCATGAAGAATTCAACTGTCAAAGGTTTACAGTGCAACGAAGTTAGTAGCCTCCCACCGTCTCTTAATACTAACAGTTTTCTTGTTCGGCCAGTGTTTTTAGGCTTTGGTCATCTTGTGGAACATCATGTGCTAGATTTGAGATGACAAGGAAGTTCAATCTACACAAAACATATTTTGCCTGCGCATGTAGTAGCAACAAGTGTTCTCAGTGACCATACTCTCTTTGATTTAGATTAATTGTTATTTGGGTTGTCCTAGGTCAAATATTTTCTTTGTTGAATCTTTAATATTTAAAAATCCATATAGTATAATGCCATACATTTATATATATATTATGATTCAATTCTCGTAATCTCTACTAATCTTAAATTCTAAGTTGGTGATGATGCCATGCCAGTCATTAGCAAATTCTGCCGTCGGAATCGAATATGAGCATTGCTTATGAATTGTTGATGTTGGGCAATATCAAATCTATAGACAGTATTTTGTTAGTCATGCTACGTATATCCAACTATAATTAAGAATTCTTCAGTGCTTTTCACACGTGACATATGATATTCTAATACATTTTTTATGATGTTTGTAAACTTTGTTTAAATTTACTTTATTTTGTTTGTCCGTGACGCATCACGGGCATTGTACTAGTAAAGAGTAAAGACATTGTTACCAGTACACGCACTGTTCCATGAACCAATGCTGTGCTGATTGAAGAGTTTGAGGTGCCCTCCACTGAGATGTGAAGCCGAAAACTGAGGCCCCTTTTGAAACGAAGAATTTGTTTCTATTTCTTTTTTTTAATAAAATTGAACTTATTTTTATAAAATTTTTGCAAAATTTATGTATTACAAATAGGTCCTAAATGGAGTCAACAATCTTAGACCTACATGAAATGGAGAAGACAATCCTTTTTACTGTGTTTTTACTATTAAATTAAATTAATTTTTATAAATTTTTATATGAAAATCGGACACTTTACTCTGCCTTCACGTTGGAGAAAGCAGAGAACTCATCCACCGGCCTCTGTTTCGAGTACCCCTCTGCAAACCGTTCCGCAATACAGTCCTTGCACGTCCAGCTCCTACTCACTGGATCGGTGCAACGTTCTCATGATGAAAGAGAAAGTAATATGCGTAACGAATGATAATTTCAGAGGAACAAAATTACATTAGCTCTCAAACATTACAGAATTCATACAAGGGGAAAACGAAAAAACCATTGCTGTAAAACTAGCTAGTAATAGTTACGCTTTTCACACTTGGATTATTGATAACCAAGCGCAGGGACCGTCCGTCCGGGCGCGCTCAGTAGACGTATTCGACGCGGCACAGCTTGGACGACGAACCGGACCACGGCACGTCGACGGTGACCATGCCGTCCTTGTACGCGAACTCAACCTCCTCGCCGTTCACCTTGCAGAGCCTGGGCCGCACCGACGAGTACGCCACCATCTCTCCCGCGCCCTTCACTCCCACCTCCACCGTCACGGCGCCGGCCGCGTCCGGTTTTGTCTCGAAGGACTGCACGGCACCGGCGGTGTTGAGCATGTTGGCGAGCCCGATGGGCGCGAACTTTACGGCCCGCTCAGGCGAGACGACGCGTACGGGGGCCACGACGAGGAGCTCGTAGGTGAACGGCTCGAGCGTGAGCTCCACGCCGTCGTCCGGGCGCAGGAGCCGCAGCGTCCTCGCCTCGACCATGTACACGGCGAACTGCGACACGCCCTTGACGTTGACGACGCCGGCGCTCTTCCACTCGACGTCGGCCGGCGAGGCGTGCGCCGTGACGGGCACCGAGAACTGGGAGAAGCACTTGTTCCGACGCGCCTCGGGGCTCCACCCGCCGCCCTGGCAGTTGAAGGCGCCGACGACGCCGGCGAACCGGTTCACGTTCCAGATCTTGAGCATGGTCCGGCCGTCGTGGAGCGGGTCCTGGAAGAGGCAGTCGCGCGTCGGCAGCGCGTACCCCTCGCACCGCAGGATGGTGCCGTCGGGCAGCGCGAGGCGGCGTAGGAGCGCGAAGTCGTGCTGCCCCACGGAGTCGCTCACGTAGATCGGCCCGCCGGAGACGGCGCGCGACGCGGCGTGGAAGGCCGCGCAGGGGTGCGTGGACTGGAACATGTCCCAGTCCGGGTGGATGAAGTTGCCCATCCACAGCGAGTTGTACGCGCAGTGCACCATGTGGCAGCCCTGCAGCCAGAAGGTGCCGTTCGGGTCGCCGGAGGGGTCCGTGCACCAGAAGTCGTCGCCCACGCGGCCGAGCGCCACCGCCTCCGTGCCCAGGAGCATGAAGTCGTTGCAGTGCTCCATGCTCGCGATCACGCCGTTGCCGCCGAAGTGCCGGCGAACGGACGCCGTGAGGCCCGAGAAGTAGGCCTTGGCGAGCTCCACGCGACCGCCGTACTCCTCGCAGAGCATCTCCAACAACTGTGAAGCACAAGCATCACTAGTTTGTCAATCCCATTTGTTATGAGTAATTTAGTTTAGGAACAAATATGGAAACTACTACTATAAGAAAAATAATGATCTAAATTTAGGAATAAATATGGAAAGTACTACTATTAGAAATTCATGAATAGCAGAAGCAAGACTTACGTGAATGACGTCGACCTTGACGCCGTCGATGCCGGAGGCCTTGAGGTGGGAGTGCAGTCCCTCGAAGAGCTCGTGCGCGCGCTTCGGGTCAACAAGGCCGACGCCGTTGTTGACGATCTTGTCGACAGCAAGGTCCTCCATGGTTCTCTGCAGTCCGGGGGAGAGCTTGGGCTCCACCACCTTGGCCGGCGGCAGGCCCGGCGTGCCGGGGCGCAGTCCGCCCCAGTACCCGCACAGAGCGTGCCACACGTAGACCTGCTCGACAGTCGGGAACGCGGCCTTCATCTCGCGCACGAACTGGCCCATGCCGCCCTTCTTGTACTCCCGGAACTTGTGGTTCTCCTGGAACTTGATGAGCCGGCAGGGCATCTGCTCCCCCGCGGAGGTGCGGTTCATGCCCTCCTCGCCGCTGTTGGGGTCGTCCTCGTCGTGGCAGATGGACTGCCATCCGTCGTCGATGAGGACAAGGCCCGGCGGGCACCCGCCCTCCGCGAGCCGCCGCACGCCCTCCCACACGCCCTCCGGGTGCACGTTGAGGTAGAACGCGTCCCACGTGCACCACCCGAACTTATCCACGATCGGTGGCGGCGTCTTCTCCTCCATCAGCCGGAACGTGCCGAGGTGCGCGCGGACCACCTTGGCCGCCTGCTTGACCAGCTCGAACGGGTCGTCGCCCGCGTGCAGGTAAAGCGCGCTGCGGAACACGGCGCCCGTCACCGCCGACGACCCGCTCTCGACGCAGAGGTCCACGTAGTCGTCCACCTTGCCGGCCTCGAGGCACGCGCGGAACGCGCCCTCGACGATGGGGAGGAGCAGCACGTACGGCCGCTCCGCCGACCGGTCCAGCACCATCATCTGCGTCTCGTTCTCCACGTCCCCGCCGCGGTCGCCCACCCAGTGGGTCGTCCACCACACCTTGAAGCGGAAGATGCTCATGAACCGTGTGTCGCGGAGCTTACCGACAGGCACCACGTGCCGGCTCTTGGCCGCTGGCGCGTCGAAGCCGAGGAAGCTGCCTCCTCCCGCGTCGCCGCCGACGAGCGTCGACGCCGGGGTGAGGCGGATGTTGGCCGGCACGTCGAGCAGGAACGGGAGGCCGTCCACGGCCAGGTCCTTGCCTTTGAGCGTGAACCGCGACGGCTTGAACCCTTCGACGGTGGCGACCGCGTCGCCGAGGAGGTCGGCCCTGGCCTTGCTAAGTTTTGGTGCCATGGCGCCGCGCCTGTCTGTCGGTCTCTTTCGGCTCGGTTCGAAGAACCCCAGAGGCTTCGAGGGGAGAGTCGAGCGCTCTGTTCTGCTTGTGTTGAGTAGGCTTTGCTCTGCCTGGTGCTCAAGCTTGTGCTTTGCCGAACCCACGGCGGGCAAAATTTATAGAGCCATCGAGCCTGGCCCACAGGGAAAGCGCGGTCCAATGGGAAATCGTTGCGGTAACTTTTTTCTCTTTTTGTTCTGCCATTATCGCTGAGGCAATCGCACTGCCGAGATAACGGCTGTTAACTAGGTCGGTCGCTTGCTATCTTTCAGCTGATAGTTCACGCGCGAATTACCCGCTTCACATTTATTTTTGGATCAACAGCTGATAGCGTTGCCTGACAGATTTTTTTTCCCCGGATGGTATATGCGTCTCATGCATTCATGTTAAAACAGAGTTAGTCATTTTTCTTTTTTTTCTATAAAATTTGATGTGTTTATTGTGAAATTTGTGAGTTCAAGAGGGATTAATTCAGCCGCACTAGAGGCACTATGGCATGAGCTGGTCTCCCGTTCTCCGGGACCTTCCGAGTTTCGAGCTCATCTGGGTGAGAGCGTGAGTCCAGCTCGGCGAGCTCGCGTTGCCTGGAGCTCTTGAGTCTCGTCCCACGCGACACGTTGGCGGGGCGATCACTGTGCGCGTGTCGCGTTCCCAGGCGTTAATCGCGTCGACGTGGCTTCCACTGGCCTCAGCACCCGATGCGTTAACCGCGTTTTTCGAGCTCGGGTTTTACGGGAAACCGCCCTGAATCGCGGACCACCAAACCAACGCCTCCAGGCCGCTCCAGAAACTTCCGCACCGCACCATTGGACGGGGGGGCACAGACAAATGGCCCGCGGGCCACGTGCGCCCACATAGGGCCCCAGCATTTTCTTTATTTTTTATATTTACATTTTTCTTCGTGTATAAAATGTACGGTAGAAGATTTTCGTCACCTGAGTTCGGCCCGGCTGCCGTCGTTGTCACCAGGCTTGTTCATTTGTTTATATTGCACGAGTTACGCAGGCCAGTAGGATCGCTGGCAATTGCACCACAGTACTACTCCCGCATGGGCAGCCATTCTTTTGGCCAATGGTTTTTTTTTTATTACTGTCGGCGTTCTGATCATCGGCTCAGTAAATATACGATCGCGAGGGAGGTGTGCCTTCAGATTCTATATGGCCTACTCTAAAAAGAATCAAAGAGTTTTTTTACCTGGTTCGGACCACCTCGAGCGGTGTAACACCCTACGTCTAAGGAGCGGATTATTTAGATGATAATGTTATAAAGTCGAGATCTTTCTTCGTCGGAGAATACAGAACGTGGCCGAGTGGGGGTGCTTACTCGGAAGGACGCAAGGACTCTGGGCTTTAATAGAGCTCGTGGATTTGTCTCTCGTGTGTTCGTAACTGTTCTAGGTTACGTTGTTCTTCTCTGTTTTTGTTCTATGATCCTCGGGCCCTCTTTATATAGAGGGGGCTCGGGATTATAAGTAGCGGGTCCTACGCGATCTTACCGCCTCGCCGATAGGTGGTCCCTTTCGCTGTTGTCGCCATTATTTCGCTTCGTCCAGACGTGGTCGTGACCCGTCGCGTCGCGCGCAGCGGCGGGCACTGTGGCGTTTGTTCGGCGCTGTTGTGCCGGCTACAGTGCTGTCGTGTCTTGTCCAGCAGCCGTTGCAGCTTTCTGCTGGAGTGTCGTCGTGGTGAATCTCGCTCCGTCCTGTCAGAACGGATGGCAGTTGGTCGGCAGAGTAAATGTACTATAACACGGTACCTACTCTCTGGGGGTCGGCTTTCGGAGGCCGGAGTCTCCGTGTGTCAGCGCGGCCAAGGCTTAGCTGTCGTAGATCGCCGCCTGAGGGGTCGGATCCCGCGGTCGTCCGACCCCTAACTCGAGGCTTCATGCGCTCGAGCACGGACTGTCAGGTACCCGGGGTACGTGATTCCGACAGTAAACCCCAAGCCTGACGCCGTTTGTGACCTCTGGTTAAGGCGGCGTCGGGCTGGTCGTTCTCGAAGTTCGTTGTGTTTCTAAAGGTGCGCGCGAGCGCGCCCGTAGGGCGTAGCTCCCGAGCCCTGAACGATTCGGAGGGTAGGTCGTAGGCTGAATACGTTGCACGGACCATCATTCGTTCGTGACCGATCGTATCGGGATAGTTTCGTTAGCCCAGCACCCGCGCCTAGAGACGATCTGGAGAGCCGGCTGAGCATCGTGCCGACGGTCGAGGTCGGACCGAGGTCGGTCTCGATTTATCTATTCGATAAGACACATGGGGAAGGTCGGTTTCCACGCGTTCCTGTCCGCGATCAGCGTCACTGCGTGATCCCGACAATTACTGCTATTTTATTTTGCTTATTTCTTGGCACCAGCCAAGCGGCGGAATAAGCCAAGGCCAAGCCAGTCGGTGCCATGCCGTCCAGACTCCGGACCCGGCCGCGCTCGCCGCCACGTATGCGCCGGTAACCGACGGCCGAGAACTGTCAGCGCACAGCGGCCCCGCTTCTGCGTACGCAGGAGAACTTTTCTTTCAGCGACCGTTGGTTGGGACGGGGCAAGGAGACACGAGAACACGGGGCCCAATCCAACCGTCGACGTGCCTTCCGCCCGTGTACCGCCCTGCGAGGCCGGTGCTGCGACTGCTAACACGTCGGTTCGGTTGGTGAGCCGTCCGTCCGTCGTTGTGATCTGGTGCGTGCTGCGACTGCTAACACGTCGGTTCGGTTGGTGAGCCGTCCGTCCGTCGTTGTGATCTGGTGCGACTGGCGAGACGAGTCAAGCGGCCAATCAGAAACGTACGTGCAGGGAGGTGGGTTCTGGAACGTGACTGGAACCGTTCGCGTGCTGTTGTTTGAGCCCGACGGATCCTATTTTTTACGCGCACCGACCGGCGACGGCGAGCCCCGGCAGTCGATCGAGTCTCGACGGCGACTGGTACCGACACGCTTACTCCAATATCGCGTTCGTTCCAAAGTCGTGCTGCAGTTAGCGGGAAAGAGTCAACACCATATCCAGAACCGCGCCACGGCGGCATAAGCATAAACCTGACAGGATAAGTGGACCCCGCAGGGTCCGCGTGTCCTCTGCCCTAGCGCTCACGACGCCGACGCGACGGCCGCCGGGTGGACGCGGGCGGCGCCCCGCGTAGGTCGTACGATCGTGCCCCGGTTCAACGGGCTGGGGCGGTGGACCGCGGCCAGATAACTGGGAGGTCGTGATCAAACGTGCATGCCTTGCGAGCGAAGCCATGCGCGCGCGGCGTGCAACGTGGTCGCGCCAGGACATCTGGGGCGCGTGCAGGTGCAGCCACTTGCCACGCACGCGGCGGAGGAAGCGTCTAGCTCGCGTCGGGTGGGACGCGCACCGGCAGGACACGTTCTCAGGACGCAACGATGCTGCTCGACGTACGTGCTAGATGGATGGTTGGTTTGGATGGCTGGTGGCGTGCCGCTGCTGCATCGATCCGGCGGGGCCGGGCGCGCACGCGGCTGGATTGGCATGGCCTGATCCGGAGAGTGGTAGGAGTCCGTCTGGTCCTATATTCGTATGGATAAGCCCATCTGCCCGTGTACGTACGCCTGAATATTCCTGCGCATGTCACCACGGCGGACAAAGAGGATAACGTATAGTATCTGAATGGCAGCTGTCAGGAGCTTTTTCTTTTTGTGGTTATCTATTCCAAAACCTGGAGTATTATTATTCTCTTACATCGATCTGTTCTTGTTGCGGAGGTCATAGTCTCATGGATGCGGATTCTTACACTTGCAGCTAGCGGGACCATTGTTAATTTCCAGCCACAAAGTCGCGAGGGTGATAGCGTTCGGGAGACGGTAGCAGCGCTACTCGGTTGTCTGGCCGGTGGCCATCGCACGGACTACGGAGCTGGCCGCGACGCACACAGTGGCCGGTGCCCCGTCTGGGCGGCTGTGGGATCGCCAGACGGAGTTGGAGCGGAGCCCTCCAGGTGTCCCTGTCACCGCTCCGCCCGTCCACCTCGTGCGGGAATGGGGGCATCTGCGGCACTCACATCTAGCGGCACGACCGCACGACGGATACCTCCCGAAATTGTATCATTTCAACTCTTCGGTCGCCTTTAGAATTTAGAATTTCTTCCATATTCTATTTTTTAATGAAATTGAACGACGTTTTTTTAATTTCTGTGTGATTTCTGTAAAAAAAAATTTGAAACGTAAAATTTTTCTCTTTTTTACAATTTTTTCTGTAAAATTAAACTGATTTTTTTAAAACTCTTGTAAACCTTACTTAAAAAGTCTAAAATTAGTTCAGTTTCACTGGGGAAAAATAAAAAATACAGAAAAATTTTAGATTTCAAAGGAGGGTTAAATTTTTTAGGGATCCTAGTTTATTCCTCGGCGTGGATCACGAGCCACGACCTTGGCTGCGCTACCGTCGGTGGGGTGGGGTGGGACTGCTAGCAAGCATCGCAATTTCGCAAGCGGCAACGAATCGTTGCGAAGGTTGATGGCAGCCCGGTCTCGTCTAGAACACTCTCGAGCCTGCATTTTAGGGTCTTCAGGCTAGAACATTCGCGAGACTCCATCGTGAGGTGACGCCGCAGATCCGGCACCGCCGGAGGACGTGCGCCGCGATCCATACACTAAACTAACCAAATTAAGCACTCCAGGCTGTAAAAAAGAGCACTCCGCCGCGATCTAGAAGCTCCGAGTTAGATAGGAAGACAGGGACCGCATGGCACTCGATAGCTCTGCTCTTTTTTGACCCTTGCAAAATGGTACAAAGCCGTGCACCGCCCGGCGGTCGCCGGCGATCGAGTCCGTCCATCGCGCCACCGCATGCCCTGGCTCCATGGGAATTGGAACGGCGACGTGCGTGCGATTCGGTCCGTCCACTAGGTTCTGGCCCTCACTTGTTCTCGGACGCTCGTTCGGAGAAGCGGATACTCTGACGAGATCGTCAGAGGAACAAGGGTCGCTGTCATGTGGGTCGCGAGGGAGTGCGCCCCACACGACAGCGAGAGTGATCGTCAGGGGAACCCCGCGCCTCGTTCGGTCTGTTTTTCTGCTCTTCACCTTTTCGAGTGTGGTGCAAGGACCGAGAGAGACACCTCATTATTCGGGGGAAAAAATGCACAGAAACACGGACACCAGGCCGAAAGTTGTCCCATCTTTTGAGCCCGACTCATAGCGAACTGAAATGGGCTAGAATGGCTTACCGACATACACCGGCCCACCAAAGCCACTCCGACGTGGGAGGCCCAGAGCGCTCGCTGCTCCGTGCAGAACGGTCCCGTACCTAAACCTTCTCCGGCGATGGACGGGAGCGGTGGCGACGCCGCGGCGGAGGGAGGCAGCGGCGGCGGGTTCGAGTGGTACGCCGATTCGCAGCTCTACTACCACGCCAGGTCCGCGTCGTGACCCTAACCTTTTCGTTTCCACTTTCTATGGCGACAAGTTGCAGGGTTCCGTGGATTGGGCGTTCATGTTCGCCAGTGAGTGGTGTGCTGGATTTCACGCCAATTCAGGTTTTAGGATGCTCGTTTTTTTGGTAGATAAGGAGCAGATGAGGATAGACGAGTACGCGCGTAGCGGAAGCTTCAGGTTTACGGTGTCTTCAGTTTCTGCTGGCCTGGATTCGAGGCTGTTATGTTTGCTCGCTCTGCGATCGATGATTCGTAGTCTCGTGCAGTTGCGATTTCGACTTGAATCTATGCGTATCTCTGCTCTTATGCGTTTGGGGCAGTCTCTTTATTTTTTAGAGCAAATTCGGGGGAGAGAGCAGATTCTCAAATGATACAACACAGCATACCCGAAGGCACAAGAGGAGAAGAGAACAACATCACACGACTATACACATCACACCACACACACAAAAAAACAAAGCACAAAAAACAAAGAAACTGACTACAGAAAGCCACACCGCCTAAAGAGGAAGACTCACTCCAAACAAAGCCTAGCCTTAAGTCGGTGCAAAAGAGCAACCACCAATCGCCAAAGAACGACGTCACCGAGTGACATGCTTGCTGGCTTCACAACTGGGCGTTGCACCTTCACCTCACCCCTCGTAACTGCGCCGCTTTGTTGCCGCCCTCCACTTGCCAACGAGGGGAGGAATCCTCGAAGGAGAGAGGGACCGCCCAACGGAGTGTGGACTAAGAGTGTCCACTGCTTGTCGGAACACGTCGACCTTCTTTAGAGCTGTCGAAGACACCTGAAGCCCATCCGGTCTCCACAGACCACCATCCAACGCCCTTCATGGGAAGGAGACCACAAAGGAGGGAGGGCTAGTAAATGAACGCACCGGCATTTGATTTGATGACATCACCAACAAAGAGTTCGACGACGAAACAGAGCCACCAGAAGCGAGCGCCCATCATATCACAGTGGCAGGAACCACATGACCAAGACCTTAGGCCAGCTCTGAGGAAGTCTAGAAGGGAGGAGAAGCAACCACCGATTGTCAAACAAGCGGCGCCACCGAGTGACATGCTTGCCGGCTTCACAATAGACGATACACCTTCACCCAACCCCTCGTAGCTGCGCCACTCCGTTGTCGCCCTCCACCTACCAATGAGGGGAGGAATCCTCGAGGGAGCGAGGGACCGCCCAAAGGAATAGGGACTAAGGGTGGAGCGAAAAGCACACCGGCCACCGTTTGCCGGAACACGTCGGTCTCCCTTAGAGTTGCTGAAGACACCTAAAGCCCATCCGGTCTCCACTGACCGCCGTCCAACGCCCTTTATGGGGAGAAATCCACAAAGGAGGGAAGACCAGCAAGCGAACGCACCAATATTTGATTTGATGACACCAGCAACAAAGAGCTCGACGACGAAACAAAGCCACCAGAAGCGAGCACCCATCAAACCATTGTGGATTCGGTGAGAGTGAGCGCCGAAGCAGGACCGTGCGGAGGTGCAACACCTCCCCGTGCACCGGGCACGACGCTTTCGCTGCACGGTCCAAGAGCTGCAGTGGATTTGATGTCGAAAAATGTGGAGGTGGGACTCCCCGCGCGCTGGGCGCGACACTTTCGTTGCACTGAGTTCGACTACTACAGCAGACTCCAGCACAGAAGCACTGCACTCTACCAAAGAGGAGCTCTTCTCCCGCAAAAGATGCATCAAATTGAGGCCGCCACCGACCAGATCGGGCGCGACGCCGGAGATCCAGCCGAGCTAAAGAAGGGGAAAGGGCACGGCAACACCGGAGAGGCCGCTGCCGAAGCGGGGAGGCCTCTGCCTGGCGCCGGGTGTCCCGCCGACGCGCGCACTGGCGGACGCCAGAGCTGGCCGGGGAGCAGTGGATCCGGATGGACCAATGACTTTGACCGCCGTGCGCTGCCGTACCCCGCTCCCGCGCCCCTGGCCATGTGAATCGGCAGAGCAACAACGGCCAGGGAGGTAGGGTAGGGGCTGCGCACAACACCGACCAACGCTGCCGGTCCTAGCCGTGCAGCGTCATCTGCAACACCTCC
>BCLG01001712.1:62135-74275 GCA_001602295.1 Zoysia matrella | reverse complement strand
CGCGAGGATGGGGAGTGGCCGCTTGGACGCGCAGATCCGGCCTTACCTCTTGAGGAGGAGGGGGAGGCAGGAGAGGAAATGCCCTGCCGCCGGCATCCCAGCGAGCCGCGTGGGTTGTGCTGGCGGCGCGGCGAGAGGGCTGAGGAAGGGGGTGCGGCGGCGGCACGCTCCCGGAAACGTTATCTTGTTTGCCGTGTACAAACACGTCGACCGGGGCAAATCGTCAGATTCATAGGCTGTTGGTTCTCTGCATAGAACAATTTTAGTTATCATAATATATTATCATATGGAGTGTGATTTAAGGTAATAATCATAACCCCCTAGGCGGCCTTTTTGACCAAGCAAATGCAATCATCCTTCTATAAGTTCCTCCAGATACAACTACAAGAACAACAACAACAATAAAGCCTTTAGTCCCAAACAAGTTAGGGTAGGCTAGAGATGAAACCCCGAGAGACGACTAAAAAAGAGCAACAACCGACAATCAAGGTTCAGGCACGTGAATTATTAGCCTCCACGAACTCCTATCCAAAGCTAACTCTTTGGCGATATCCCAATCCTTCAGATCTTTTTTCACAGACTTTTTTTAAGTTTGGTCTATCTCTGCCTCTCTTCACACCGTTTGGTCGACTTCTATATATATCAGTTCCTCCCAGTTCCTCCAGATACAACTATATAAAGTTTTAGTGATACTGGATGTAATGTAATACGATGCTCGCCTCGTTCTTACTACTTGTGTATCGCACGAGTTCATGCGGGATACTGCACACCTGTAGCTTGTTATTGAGATACCTTCTCAGTCTAAACCACTTATATATCTCAGTTGCAGTTGAGAACATTTTTTTTTCATTGAATTCAATTTTAGTCGATTCCTTTGCTACATTTTTAAATCTGGTTTTGATAATTATTTATCATTTCCAGAACTGGTTTTTACCATGACCCTGTTGCTGGATGGTATTATAGCAGCAAAGATGGTCAGTACTACAACTACGAGAATGGAAATTACATTCCATTGACAACAGATCTGGTAATTAAGACTTCAGATTTCTCATCTTACTGTTGTCTAGTGTGACTTTTGCACTCTTATATCCTTTATTTTGCAGGGCAGTGAACCTGAAGCCCATCATCCTTGTGATGAAGCCAACCAAGATGTTATGGAACATACCAGTACGTGTCATTACTCTAATCAGTTGCCTTGTGACCGTGAGGTCACGGCTTCAAGTCCTGGAAACAGCCTCTTGCATTAATGCAAGCAAAGGATGTGTATGAAAGACCCAAAGTGGCCGGACCCTTCCCCAGAGGCCCAGACCGTGCACAAGTGGGAGCTACGTTCATCGGGCTGCCCTTTTTTTAATCTTTTAATGCTACTTTGAAGATAATATAATCTATATATATCTTGCTGCATTTTCAATTTTGGTGTCTATTTATTTCGAGAAGGAACATATAAGCCTTAAATTCAGACCACTTACTGATAGTGGCACTACTAAAATTTATAATAAAATGGTTCTCAAAATGTTATGATTCTTTGTTCTTCTGAAATACGTATGATAGGCAGACTGGGATGTGGCCAAATGACTTGGTTAAAAGAAAAATTATTGTAAATAATGTTTTTGTTTTCATCTTTAATAACAGACCCAGAACCAGCTGTACCAAATGACAAGAATGAAGCACTGGGAAGGCCATCAGAATGGTTTCATGCATAAACATCACTATTATTTGATATTTTCATTTTTCACGCGTTTTTTTGGATTTGTTTTAGTGCTAACTTCTCTCGTTTTTCCCCACAGGATGGAGGAAACACTGATAAATTTATATTTATCGGGCTACAAAAATAGAGGGGCCAATGCTGAATGGTCACTAGAAAACACATTCACCGATGGTTAGCATGGATTTTCAATTTGTTTTCTTATATTGAGAAGAACTGAAGTTTGTACGATCACTCCTAATGGCCTTGTGATCACCAGAGGAAGACAGAAATGAGACACTTGGCAATTTCTCCAGAGACAATGCATCCTCTCTGAATGATACTACATTGCCGCAAAATGAAGATGAAATGGAAACTAAGAACTCCACTGATGTGCATGAATCTTTGGGTGAAGGTGATGGGCCACTCTTTTGCTGTTTTAATTTTCTTGGTGTATTATCAGAAAACTGAGAGTAATCAATCCTATAGCAATCCGTTGGAACCGATACATACCATATTGGCATTGTGATCATTTATTTATAGTTCATCCTTGACCATGCTTAGTGTGTCTGATATTTTGTTATGTCTAATGCTTCCTCAGAGGAAGAGAAATGGCTTTCTCAGTATGGTCAAGTAGAGAGAACAAATGATGATCTACCACTGCTTCCAACCATTGATCTGTGGGATTGGGATATGGTCCAAGATCCTACGAGTAAAGGTCATCAGCCTGTGGCTAGGCTAGTGGGATGCTTATCGAGAGGTTCTAGCAAGCTTCATCCTTCTCTACCTGCTCGTGGTGGCCTTCTAAAGACTGCTTCTGTTTGTGAAGTTCATCTTGATCTCGTACGTGTTTCAACAGGTAAGGCTGTATAATTTCCATATGCAGGGCATGTGTTCTATTTGTTTGGAGATAATGTCAGTGAACTTTTTGTTATGAAATATCGTTTAGGCTTGAGCAGTGCAAATTTCTATTTTTGCCCCTGATTTTGAGAAGACCATATTTTTCAGAGAGCTATGATTGCTTTTGTTGACAATTTCTAGGCCTTATATGCTAATGTATTGCTTCGAAGAACTTACTTATCGTGTTACCAGGAAAGCTGTACAGGCTAAGGAATCCTAGCAGAAAATACTTAACCTCTTTGTCCACGTATGACTCGTCCAACCCAACAAGAGACTGGGGGTTTCCTGATATATATGAAAACCCTGATATTATTCTGGATAAGCAAACAATTGCACAATGCCAATCTGAAGCTGCTGGTGAATCTTCTATTGAGAAAGGTATCTCAACAGCTAGTGGCAAGGTAAGTTGATTTATTGATTTTGATCATGGTCATTTGCTAACATAGAGTCAAACTTGTAACACACATTTATGGTCTTGACAATAAACCATTAAACCCAGATTTAGACTTCATATAAACTAAGGTAACCTATTTCTTGTTGCATTTCGGGATGAATTGAATATGGTCTAAGGTGATATTAAAAGAAGGCTAGAAACAAAGAAACTAGAGGAAAACCTCTGCCTATGTTGTCCTAACATAGCTGGTCCCAAGCCCGGATAAAGGATGAGAGTTTGCGTTAGGTGTCGCGAGCCAACAAATATGTTAGCCAATCTTGTACTCCCTCCGTTCTTAAAATGATGTCGTCGTTGACTTTTATAATCAACTTTGACCATTCGTCTTATTCAAAAAATTTGCTCGAATGTGTATAATTTTTAATTGTGATTCAAATAACTCTAATGATAAATCAAATTATATCAAAATATATGAAATTTATCAAATATTTTTGAATAAGACTAATGGTCAAAGTTGAATTTAAAAGTCAACGACGACATCAATTAAAGAACGGAGGGAATAGATATGAAACCCCATATAAATTTGTTGGGGCGTAACACTATTAGCGATACACCATATCGGAACCTAGATATGGTGTTAAATGGACAAGCGACGGGTCAGTATCGCCTTGAGCTGAATACAATGATAAGTGAGCAAGGATTAGGTCACATCCTTAGTGGCGCACTAGATTGTCACATCCTTAAACGGCGCAACCCATGTTCTTAACATCTCAAGGCAGTACCTTGAATAATATATCTTCTTGATACTTTGACTATAGATGAATTTTTAAGTTACCTGACAAATTACTTTTTTTTTTTTTGCCGTTTTAATTCATACATTCCAGTGTTCTTTAAACTTCTTACTGTTGCAGTAAAATGCATGGAGAATATTAGATTCTTTCATGTTTATTTGATATTGTCACTGAATAAATAGCATTAGTGTGGCTATGCATCACCTGTTAATGGTGAATATAAGCATCAGTATTAATGTTCTTGATATCAGAAGAACTGTTTTGAGAATGTTATAATACTTTTAGGAGTACAAGACAAAAGCTTACAGGGACAGAGCCGCCGAGAGAAGGAATTTACATGGTGGCTTAGGTATAGGACCTGGACAAAAGCAAAATAACATATTTGGTTTGAGTGAAGATGGGAGTGAGGAAATGGATTCAGTGGGATTGGTGGATATGAATTTCCGTTCCAGTGGTTTGAATTCTGCCAAGAGAATCATGGAGAACATGGGCTGGAAGGAGGTATGTATCTGTCTAGCGTTTTCTACATTTGCTTTGACTTGTACAAAACTGTGCATCTGTCGTGCTTCTTGGTATATTTTACGCTGTACCAAGAAGCATGCAATTTTAAGAATCAATTTGTTTTGTGAACGATGAAAAGAAGAAAGGACAAACTTTTTTGCACATTTATAGTATTTGAGAAGTACGCAGGTTTGATTTTTGACTTTATTTAATTCATGTTCCCAACTGTGGTAGGGAGAGGCCCTTGGGAAAAGCGGAAAGGGTATTGTGGAACCTATACAGCCAACCATCAACAAACACGGTGCTGGTTTGGGATGGAATCAGACCTGTTAATATGTTCACTCTCTAAACCGCTATGGTATATTCCTGATGTTCCTGCCTAGGTGTTGTGGCCTTGGAGGTAAATATTTTTGTGCCACAGAATGAGGAAAGAATTCGATCAAAATTGCACAATACTCAAGTTTGTTTCTCTCCTTTAATTTGCGATTTGCACCTATCAAGCAAAATAAACCACCTGAGACATGGAAACGTGCTAAACTATCATCCGTTATGCATAATTTCAATTCTTGTGTAATAAATTGCCAAAATTATATCACTGGTCCAGGTGCATCTTCTTCAGCGTAAAAAGCTGCTGCTTCTGAGGACATCATACATACTTACATGAAGGTATTACTATGTACATATATGTAGTTTGTACTTACTGTATCTATTATCTAGTATGTAGTGTGGATCAGTGAGAGACTGTTATGAAACCGAAGTCAAGCTTTGATAACAGTACTGATGAAACAAGCTAACCTCATCTCAGTTTTATCTGCCTTCGGGACCTTAGCATACTGACATTGAAGGAACAGTATTAACATACTTATTGACGAATTTTCCTTTTCTCCCTAGCTATTCAATTGCTTGAAACTGTGATGTTGCATTGCTTGCATTCAAATTATACTCAATGCTGAGTTGCTGACACATACTGTCAATGTTCAGTTTTTTTTTTGTCTATTTCCTTCTGACAGCATAACCTTTATAGCGCTCGGATTGATGTTGCAGTATTATGCTGTTCTAGATTGTTGGTAGCCTGTCAATTGCTAAGTTAGGGGTGGCACATATTATTTGAGCAACTCTTTGCATAATTTTTTTTTGGATCTGCAGTGTATTTAAAATGATATAAGCTTGGGCCATCAATAATGAGTCTCTGGTATAGTTTGTCTGCAGTAGTTTGTCTTTGTAATCCAATGGATAGTACCAATCTAGTAGTTTCAAAAATAGAACCGTGCCTTAGATTTGAGCTTCATCATCTTACTCGATGCCTCCATGACACCTTCCTTTTCCTTTTCCTTTTCTTTTTCTTGAGAAAATCCCATTGATGACATGGGCATTAGTATGATGACTGTTCTTATCTTATAATTAGTTTAGTACTTAAGTAGGCATCATAAAAGTGTTGGAGAGGATGTCCCCTTGCCCCTGCATTAAGTTTACAAGAGCTTGTTATTATACACTTCACCGCTCTGTGAATTACGAATACCTTGGATTAGCATGTCTCTTTCAGCCCTATAGACATAATAAAAGTAAAAGCTACTCTTTCTCGGGAGTGATTAATTATCAAAAAATAGAGGAAGGGTGGAACTGCTGACTGCGAGCAAGTAAGGCATATATACGGCTGCATATGATAAAAGGTCACGAGATCACAAAGAAAAGGAAGAAGGTGGTTAGGAGTACTATTGTACTATTACTTTTGGCCTAATTGCTTTTTAGGGCGGAAAGACAAAGGGCCCAATCCACCACCCTGAAAACCCGGGCTCTGCTCCCAAATCCCAATGTGGTTCATTGGATATTAATATCTTGATCTAATTACAACTAAGTGTGTGGGCTCATCTGAATAAAATTGACACTTTACCAACATTAGTAACTGTGCTGTGAAGATTCACCGAAAGTTTGTGGCATTTGTTGCATATGCAGGGTCCAGCGCAAACATGAATGCCATGGGAGACAAGCATGTTTCCTAGATCATTGACATAGCACTGTTAACTCTGTGGACATCTTCAGCTTGTTATTTCTCGGTGTTACACCCTTTCCTGTATGATTGTCTCTCTCCCCCTGTGACATAGCTTTCATGTATAGAAGAGTTCTTTCATCATGCTTTGCAATTTTTCTCTCTCATTGGGACCTTGACATCACTGAGCATTCTCTCATCTTGTAGACCAATGAATGCTGTTGTGGATCGACTGAAGCCTAAGACTTATCCAATGTACATCACTTTACTCAGTATACGAATACTTTTTTATAGAGGTGAACTTTTTTCCTTTGGAAAAAATCTCCATACTTTCATTTTTGGTCCACTCGCATCCATGCCAGAATCTTGTGCCAATAACACGTAGGACGAGAACTTACATAATATTGACTAAGCTGATGGTATACGAAAACTCTCCCCAAATTGATGGTATACATGTGAATGTTTCTCCTAGCTGAAGCCTCTTTTTTACCATGCACAATCCGATCACTGCTCCCCCCCCCCCCCCCCCCCCCCCCCCCCCCCCCCCCCCCTCCCCCTTCCCCTTGTGGGATGGTCAAGGGTTTTTAACTGCTAAAGTTGCCTCATAATAAGTACCCCCCATAACTTTGGAAATTCAATTAGAAATGACCAATATATTAGATCTAGAGAAATGATGAATGGAGAGAAATTTTAGGATGTCAACCAGAACATGAGCACTGAAATATTCTGGAAAGTAACATGTTCATGATGTGGTTTTTTGTTATTTGTTAAACAGCAACGATGGTCATGTCGCTCTGAGAAACATTTGAATTTCAGGTAACCACTATACCTAAATTGACAACCGTTCGAGGACGATCTAGTGACCTTTTACATTTGTTGGCAATTGGCACCTTCTCTTTTCTTTCCCAGAATTTTCCTAAGCGAGAACAAATTGTTCTTTCTGGGTAATTTTGATGGAAAACGAGAATTGTGATTTTGGCATGCTAGCAAGAATTACTCGCTTTGTGCTGGTCAATTTTAGATGGAGTATGACACAAAATTTTGTGGGAAATATACTTGTTTGAGTCTCAAGTGAGACTGCATCTCTGAGATGAAACATCCCACTGATCAATCGTCTCAAACAGTAACCCGGATTGACTGAAGTTGCTAATGTTAACCTAACAGTATTATTAGAACATGACTAGACTGGAGCAGTAGCTAGTAACAACCAGTATCGTTACATGTCTTGTGCTTTGACCGTCTCCAGTTTCCACGCGTGCACGGGAATCTAACCGGCGCGCACACTGCGGCACGGCCCAGAACACCTCTGCCGGTTCCCAGGGAACTCGCCGTGCATCTTTGCCGTGTCAAATCGACGAGCACAACCAGCCGTGAGACGACAAGGCCTTATCCGTGTCCTTGTAGAAAAGAAAGCCTTCCGACCGCTCTGGTCGAGGAGGGCGTAAGTACCGATCCAACACGACTTATTGGCGCCGAGTTGTTCGTGCCCAGCAAGGGTTAAACAACAGAGGGCCCCGTATCACCCAATCCAAACCCGGTCTTGGTGCAAGCCACTGGCCGTTGCTGCCGTGTGCAAACTCCTTTGAGCTTGAGCTAGCCTTCTGGAGAATTGTGAGTTAAGGTGCTTCTATTCTTTTTATGTGTGGTTTTTTGGTCCGCATGGTGGTTAGATGCCCTGGCCTTGGCCTTGACCTCGCCATCAACTGTGAGCGAGAAACTGCACGTCTAGTAGGTTCTCTATTCTAATCTCCTTTTGGTTGTTTGCTCATAATGAACTAGGGCACTGATGGTGCTTCGCTTAAGCCAAATGCATGTGCAGCTTTGCTCTTAATCGCCTGGGGTTAACAACTTAAGATGAAAACCTAGGGGGCACTAGCTAGCGGTGGTATTAGCCGCAGGCCCGCAGCACCACCTCCACCCTCACTTGGTGCCTTTCACTGTCCATGTGAGACTTGTATTCTTCTTGTCCTCGGCCATCCATGTGCCCCTACCACCCCCACCCCTCATGCCTAGATTCTCTTGCTTGGCCCGCCCCATCTCTGACTGTTTCAATCCCTTACCGACGCCAACTTATATAACAAAGCAAATCTTTGCTCCATATAATTGTTGCTTGCTAGTAGTTTTCTCCAACATTGATACTATTTTTTAATTCCTTCACTCATTTTGCTGCTTGTCGATGTGTTGACGGTTTGACGTATTGTCCCCTGCGTTGCACTTTATGTGCGTGTTCTTGGCGATCACCATTCATGAGAGTTTTGTATATAATTTTTCTCATATATACAAGGTTGGTTACAAACCATCTCGAGAGATTTTTTTATGCTGGTTCATTGTGAAAAAAAAGCCTTTTGAAAATCAGCGCCACAATTCATGGACTTATCCTCAGTTGTTCTAGGTGCTAGTGCATGATACAAAATTAAAGCTAGTTTTATTCGAACTCCAGATCTTGTAGTACTATATGTACCCTTTGAAACTAGGAACACGTCAACCAATATTTTCAGTTTTCTTCTGCTCAATTTGATATTAGAAAGATTCCTACCAACTCCGCAAGTTTTTACAAACAAATGGACTGGCCGTCATGGGTTGGAGAACTGTTTAGACTCCGTTCGCTTCAGATTATTTCCGCGGCGGCTGCAGCGGTAAGCACTGTAGCATAGTACAATTTCTATTGCCAGCTACAGGGAAAAACGCGCAGTGCCGCTGCAGCCTCATGAACCGAACAGGCCCTTAGTTGATGCTATCACGCGGCAAGCAACTCGAGAGTCCACTGCGTCACGTGATCCCTCGATCACTTTTGCTCCTATCTGTGTTTGTTATCCATTTTTCAAAGAGGAGAGATCATATTACGATTCGTTTCTTTGAAGATAATTCAGAGCCTGCAGACCAACTTGTTTTAATAGGCTTACAAGTACTGTTCTTAATTACTGTTGCCAGTTGCATGCCAAACTTCAAATCCTGGCATTTGGTCAAAATATGCATCTACTGTATTTTGTTGCAGAAAAGTAGAGGTAGACTAACTGATGGTTAACCCTGATAGTCTAGTCTGGTAGATCTAGAGCATGATGCGGTGAAAACTTTTGCAGCTCTTGTGCATGGGTAAATCATTAGTCCGTTAACTGATTTGCTTTGACAGCACGTATAGCCATGCTATTCTACTGCAATGGTTGCTTTTTTTTTTCTCCATCTTTTTTCATCATCCATGTAAAAACTGACCAGCTTTTCACAATTGATGCCAGCTTTGAGATACCTGCATGGTCATGCATCATTGCTAACACATTTGCTCTACCAACATACTTGTGAACTAAGCTTAGTCATGGCAGTATATTTTACACTGCTAGATAACTTTGATTAACTGGAGGTAAGTTTTACCAGTAAAGTTTTCTGAACCTTGCTCCCTTACATGAGTGTACTTAGTGGTAACTCTGTTGCTTCCAGTGTTAGAACAACAAGGAAAGTGTCCTGTTTTTTATGGGATGAAACAACTTACAATGCATGGCATTGCTCTGTCCCAAATAGAAGCCCTAATTCCGATGTAAATACTCTGTAAGTTCTACTCATTGGAATTACTATCTTCTACGGGATTAGAGGCCCTGTGTCCCGGTTAATTAGGACTGCTCTTTTACCAATGGGAATTTGGAGCGGGGGGGGTAGATCTGGATCTCTGAGCCTGCGAGTTTTTCGTAACACTGCTCGCGATTTTTAACCCGCTGCTGATGGCGGCTTCCTCGCGATTAGCACGAACTACAAGAAAGCCAGGGTAGCAGTAATATTTTACAGGTGCTAGGTGGTGGTAACAGCAGTAGATCTCATCTAACCAAGGACATGTGCTGCCCTCCATCAAGGGGTTTAGATCTAACTCTTGTTTAACCTGCAGAGCAGAGCAGGGCAGGCAGGCGCTGTAAGAAAGAGCTGTGATTGTTAATTGTTGCTGCCTGGTGGAGCTGTGAGTTCCTCTGCGTGTCATGTGTTACCACTTAACCCACCAAGAGGCCAGCTGTGATCTCCCTCTTTTTTACTTTGTTTTCTTTACCTCTTTTCACCTTTCATTTCAACTCTTGAGGTTCTTACCGTTTACACAATGGCTAAGGAAATATATAGTACAGTTTTACAATTAAGCATACAGGTTACTAGTAAGGAATTGCTGGTTTATTTGCTTCTTTACCCTCTTTCTAGTGGGAAAATAACTTGGCTCTTTTACTACTATTTAGGCATGAGTGTTATGCATAGTAGGATAAACAGAAGAAAAAAGGGATGAGAAAATATGTTAGTAGTCGAAATTATAGAACCAAAGTGTTAAGAGGCCTATGATCACAGGCAGTGGGACGGCGTAGCATCTTGCCATGTGTTGATGCCCATCTTATTCTACACAAGCTGTTATGTTTCCAAGATATTCTGTCCCTACTCCACCGCTTTAGCGGGTGTCAGCTGCGACGCTGCGTGCATGATGAAAGGTTTGCACCGTCGATTTCAAAACTACTACTTGGCTCCTTCCAGTGAAAGGGCAGTAAACTGGTTTTGCCAATGGAGGAGCTATATTTGGTTTTTAATTGATGATGTTAGGATAAATATGATCCTAACACTATCGATTACACCCTCTGATTTTAAAATATTGATACAATTATTTAACATTAACTTTGACTCTCTATCTTATTATAAAAACTTATTTAAATGTATAAAATTATTAGGTATGTTTTAAATATCACTAATGATAAAGCAAATTATAACAGAATTTATTATATTTATCATAATTTTTTAATAATATAAATGATCAAAATTGATGTGTCAATATTTTAATCCGAGAGGGAATAAAAGCTGAAATCAGTTTAGAATTGATGATAGTATAGCTATCGTTTTCTGTTGCAAATTCATTGCATGCTGTTTCAACGTATCAACCATGTCACAAGACTCACAACCTTTCCATGAAGTTACCTGACCCGCTGATGCGATGCAGCAGCTTGTGCGACCTCGATTCACCATCTTTCCCTGATGAGGAGGCGCAGGGCTGTTGTTGCAGCTGCGAGCTGTTCAGATAAGCTGAACCCAACCAATCACAGTACAATTCACGAAAGCAAAAGGTCAGGTCTTTGGTGACCACGGAGGGAGTACTTTGGAACAAACGCAGAGATTTCATATGAACTGCAAAGAAATATTATAGAAATTAATTAAATCTTACGGTTAAAGATATAGGAGTATGTTTTAAAAAAAAATACCCAACAAAGGAGGCCGACGGTGCATTTTCAGTTTGCTGCAGTGAGCCGGATCACCATGGTGCATAAACAAGTACAGAGAGCGACAGGGGTGCGACCCAACCGGTGGCCTCGGATCCGGAGATTCCGCAGACACACATGAGTGGCACGCCCTCTCACTCCTGCTGCCGCCACTTTACAATGTCAGCAGCTCCCAAACCCTGCTCGATTACGCGCCACCCGGTTCTGCCTCCAGCCACCTAATCGGTCATTGCTTGCTGGTTTCCTGCTCCATCCTCTCTTCCTTTTTGGGTTTTTTAATCTCCCCCATTGACATATAGAACTGCACCTTGTTTGCCATGGCCGGCCCCTCGTCTTCTCCCTCTACTAAACCTGTCAGTGAGGCTTAAACCTCACCACCAAGGCACCAATCCACCTGCTTTGGCTTCGCAAAGCTGCAGGGCACTTTCTTGCCGTGCTTAGAGCTCAAGCAAGAACACCCCGATTTGCATGTAGCATCAGCAACTAGTTCTACAGCTTCAGTTAAACTCATCTCTTAGATGATCGTTAGTACCATTATTCGTTCTGGAGACGTTGTATCTGAAGTGCAGTGCTGAGTGCTCTGTGCTCGCCATCGTTTGGTAAGTGGAGTTGCCGATCGAGATCATGCCTCCTGATGTGCGCAGCAGTCGACGAAGCAGGT
>BCLG01001712.1:0-62003 GCA_001602295.1 Zoysia matrella | reverse complement strand
GCGACTGGCGGGACTCGGACGCGTCGCCGTGCCGGTGGACGGGCGTGTCGTGCAACGCCGCGGGCCGGGTCGTGGAGCTCCGCCTGCAGTACGTCGACCTGCACGGCGGCGTGCCGGACGACCTGTCCGCCGTGGGCGCCACGCTGTCGCGGCTGGTCCTCACCGGCACCAACCTGACGGGCCCGATCCCGCCGCGGCTCGGGGAGCTGCCGGCGCTCGCGCACCTCGACCTCAGCAACAATGCGCTCACGGGGCCGATCCCGGCGAGCCTGTGCCGGCCGGGGAGCAAGCTGGAGAGCCTCTACGTCAACTCCAACCACCTCGAGGGCGCCATTCCCGACGCCGTCGGCAACCTCACGGCGCTGCGCGAGTTTATCTTCTACGACAACCAGCTCGAGGGCACCATCCCGGCGTCCATCGGGCAGATGGCTAGCCTCGAGGTGCTCCGCGGCGGCGGCAACAAGAACCTCCAGGGCGCGCTTCCGCCGGAGATTGGCAATTGCTCGAAGCTCACCATCCTCGGTCTCGCGGAGACCAGCATCTCCGGCCCTCTCCCGGCGAGCCTCGGCCAACTCAAGAACCTCGACACGCTGGCCATCTACACCGCGCTGCTCTCCGGCCCGATACCGCCGGAGCTCGGCCAATGCAGCAGCTTGGAAAACATCTACCTGTACGAGAACGCGCTCTCCGGCTCAATCCCGCCGCAGCTCGGCAAGCTTGGCAACCTCAAGAACCTGCTGCTGTGGCAGAACAACCTCGTCGGCGTCATCCCGCCGGAGCTGGGGATGTGCACGGGGATAACCGTGCTGGACCTGTCCACGAACGGCCTCACCGGGCACATCCCAGCGTCGCTGGGGAACCTGACGTCGCTGGAGGAGCTGCAGCTCAGCGGGAACAAGGTGTCTGGCCCGATCCCGGCCGAGCTCGCGCGGTGCACCAACCTCACCGACCTCGAGCTCGACAACAACCAGATATCCGGTGCCATACCGTCCGAGATTGGCAAGCTCACGTCGCTGCGCATGCTCTTCCTCTGGGCCAACCAGCTGACGGGGAACATCCCGCCGGAGATCGGCGACTGCGCGAGCCTCGAGTCGCTCGACCTGTCGCAAAACGCGCTCACCGGGCCAATCCCGCGTTCCCTATTCCGGCTGCCGCGGCTGTCCAAGCTGCTGCTCATCGACAACACCCTTTCCGGCGAGATACCGCCGGAGATCGGCAATTGCACGTCACTCGTCCGGTTCCGGGCAAGTGGCAACCACCTCGCCGGTGCAATTCCTCCCGAGGTTGGTAAGCTTGGCAATCTCAGTTTCTTGGACCTCAACTCGAACAGGTTGTCCGGCACAATTCCAGTGGAGATCGCCAGGTGCCGGAACCTTACGTTCGTGGACTTCCACGGCAATGCTATCATCGGCGTGATTCCACCGGGGCTGTTCCACGACATGCCCTCGTTGCAGTACCTGGACCTCTCATACAACTCCATCAGCGGCGCGATTCCCTCGGACATTGGGAAGCTCTCCTCGCTCACCAAGCTCATTCTTGGCGGGAACAGGTTCTTTGGTGCCATACCGCCGGAGATCGGCTCATGCTCAAGGCTGCAGCTCCTTGACCTCGGCGGCAACTCGCTGTCCGGTGCGATACCGGCGAGCATCGGCAAGATTCCGGGGTTGGAGATCACTCTCAACCTGAGCTGCAACGGCTTGTCCGGTACAATACCCAAGGAGTTCTCCGGACTCATGCGTCTCGGCGTACTCGACGTGTCGCACAACCAGCTCTCTGGCGATCTCCAGCCCCTGTCCGCGCTCCAGAACCTCGTCGCCCTCAACATCTCCTTCAACAACTTCGCCGGCCGCGCGCCGGCCACGGCGTTCTTCGCGAAGCTTCCCACGAGCGACGTGGAGGGCAACCCGGACCTCTGCCTATCGCGCTGCCCCGGCGACGCAAGCGACCGCGAGCGCGCGGCAAGGCGCGCAGCTCGTGTCGCCACCGCCGTCCTGCTCTCTGCGCTCGTCGCGCTCCTCGCCGCCGCGGCCTTCCTCCTCCTCACCCGACGCAAAGGCTCCGTGTTCGGCGGCGCGCGCCCCGACGACGACAAGGACGCCGAGATGCTGCCGCCGTGGGACGTGACGCTGTACCAGAAGCTCGAGATCAGTGTGGGCGACGTGGCGCGCAGCCTGACGCCGGCCAACGTCATCGGGCAGGGCTGGTCCGGGTCGGTGTACCGCGCGAGCGTCCCGTCCACCGGCGTCACCATCGCCGTCAAGAAGTTCCGGTCGTTCGACGAGGCGTCGGCGGAGGCCTTCGCGTGCGAGGTCGGTGTCCTGCCCCGGGTGCGCCACCGCAACATCGTGCGGCTCCTGGGTTGGGCGGCCAACCGCCGGTCGCGCCTCCTCTTCTACGATTACCTCCCGAACGGCACCCTGGGCGGCTTGCTGCACGGTGGCGGCTCGGCCGGCGCCGCCGTGGTGGAGTGGGAGGTGCGGCTCTCGATCGCCGTCGGCGTGGCCGAGGGCCTCGCGTACCTCCACCACGACTGCGTGCCGGCCATCCTCCACCGTGACGTCAAGGCCGACAACATCCTCCTCGGCGAACGTTACGAGGCGTGCCTCGCTGACTTCGGCCTCGCCAGGGTCGCCGAGGACGGCGCCAACTCGTCTCCCCCGCCGTTCGCCGGATCATACGGATACATCGCTCCTGGTAAGGAAGGCATTCCCTTCTTTCGTACACATTGGGCGTCATCTGCTTTCGTTCTCCATGCATGGGCATGGTCATAGACTCATAGCACTGTGAACTGACTGACATCGTGAATCCTGATCGACTTTCTCGCAGAGTACGGGTGCATGACCAAGATCACGACGAAGAGCGACGTGTACAGCTTCGGCGTGGTGCTCCTGGAGTCGATCACGGGGCGCCGCCCCGTGGAGCCGGCGTTCGGCGAGGGCCGGAGCGTGGTGCAGTGGGTGCGCGAGCACCTGCACCAGAAGCGCGACCCCGCGGAGATGCTGGACCCGCGGTTGCAGGGCCGGCCGGACACGCAGGTGCAGGAGATGCTGCAGGCGCTCGGCATCGCGCTGCTCTGCGCCAGCGCGCGGCCGGAGGACCGGCCGGTCATGAAGGACGTGGCGGCGCTGCTCCGCGGCCTCCGCAGCGACGACGGCGCCGACTCGCGCAAGGTCAGCGCCGGGTCCGCGCCGCGGCCGGACTCGGCGAAGTGGGCCGTCCCTGTCTCGCCGACCAAACCCGCGGCCCAGTCCCGGTCCTTTTCCCCATCCAGCTCCTCGGCATACTACTCGACATAAATCGAACGCCGCAACCATACTCCCAAATGACGACGAAGCAAAATGCACGCCGGCGAGGCGAACGCCGACAAGTCCAGATCGAGCGTGGGGACGAGGTGGGGGACGACGAAGGCGCCAGCACACCACCATGAATTGAATCAACCGGAGCAATAATTCCTTGTGTGTACCATACACATATATAGCTGTAACGAAAATGTATCTCGTACCGAAGTTGGATCGATTGCTAGCCAGCTGATTCGAAACGATATGATGGCACCCTGAATTATTCATCTTTCTTTTGTCGCGTGGCTTTCGTTTGGCTTACTGCTCTGTCGGACGAACGAGCTAGCCGAGTCCGGTGAAGGAGAAGAACTGACGATCACAGCATCAACGGGTCCTTGATATGAACGATTGGATCACAGCATCTCTGATCTCAAGCAGATAATAACAACCAGGACAGCTGCCTGAAAGAGCCCAGCGGCTCGACGCTGGCCCCGGGAACAGGCCGTGCTGCCGGAGGTAAGGTTGCCTGCAACGCCTGGCCAGAAAAGGACGCGCCAGCGACCGCCGGATCGGCCGCCAAGTGACAAGCGTGCGCGACCTGAAACACCGCGGCCTGCTGAATGCTCGATCTGCAGTGGGGCTTCGCAACGTAACTCTCGATCGCCTAATCGTTGCTCAGATCAGGGCTTCTGCTCTGCATGCTGCAGCTTTCTTCTTCGGAGAACGACTCCTCGCGTCGAAATCCACAGGGCCGGCCGCCCACATGCCACTGACGCCACGGAGATGAACGGGCAGACACAGCGCGTCTCGTGACTCGTCGGTTCCGTGCGTTTCCCGTCGCCGTCGAGAACGCGTCCGCTTCTTATTGGCGTCTTTGCCGGCGTCGGGCTGCCGGCAATCCGGATCAACCCGGGGACGGTGTAAGTCCCGGCGAGGGCAGGGCTATCTTGACACCCGAACTTTTACTGGTTCTCGAGCGTGTGGTGGTGTCTGGGCCAGAGCAGGTAGTCCCGGCCGAAACGCGACGGACGGCATATGCTCCACGGACCACGGTCGGCCGCGCCCGCCGTCGACGACGATGATTGCTCGTCCCATATTCTTTCCGTGATGAACGAGGCTGCATATATGATTCGCAGTACTTGTGAATTGCGATCGAGGAGGAGGCAACAAAACGGTACCACTGTACACTGCGGGGCATGACAATGAACAGCGGCAGCGGCTTATTTGCTTTGCTAGGCTGGACAATCTGGATGGTCGATGGATAATGATGGAAGGGTGCGTACCATATACCACTATCATGTTTTGATAAAAACCAGCCAGATGCTGTGCGTTTTCCACTGGATTGTATTCGCAGCGGAAAGAACTAGCAGGCAGTAATAGGAAATTTCACAAAGTTGAATATAGGTTGCGACAAAACCAAAATAATAAAATCGATTTAGTTTATCCCTATACCACTAAGAATATCAAATTGTCGTCACTCTTGAAATCCCTAGTTCCGTTGCAAATTGTTAAAACTATAATTTAATGTGTAGTTTAATGATATTGCTGGTGTGTGGGAAACCATAGTACAGTACCGTACAACTATAAACTACGGGAGTTTATGTGACATCCGTTTGACGAACAGGCCTACTACAAGGAGAAATTATCATGGGCTGGCCAGGAAGTATGATTCCCGGATAGCCCCCATCAAAGATGTTGAAACAATTTAAGAAAAATATTCAATTTTTATTAATTGTTCAATCGATTCTTTGATATAGTCGAGTCTACGCGTAATATGAGTTTAGTGTAAACATTGAATACATCGTGGCAAATTATTGAATTAGAGAAACAGTTATTGAATCATTTTTTTTTTGTATGTTGAGTGTAAATATTTTTACGCATTTCATGATTAGGATTAGGGAAAAATCTAAACTGTTTCTTTTTCGGCAGGAAAATCTAACTAAATAGAAATAATAGAATGTGCTTTCAGGCATTCTTACTCGTGTGCCAATTGGGCTGGGTCATCTTGGGCTAGTAAAGCAAAGCACCTAATACTAAATGGTGGCTCCATGTGCACATAGCACTACATACAACTTTATTGATTGGAGGCTTGGAGCCTAGAATCTATCCTCATATAACAATGCACATAAGTTTGCTCCTACTCCCTCCGTCCCATTTTATTTATGATATTAAAAATGATAGAAAAAGTGAAGTGGCTGGCCATACAACGAGGTGTAGCTGCAAACGAAGAGAGATAGATATAATGATACATAGAAAATAAAAAAAAAAGTATTGAGAAGCGAAGATGATAATTAAATAAAAAAAACTTATACTAAACTCTAAAAATGAATCACTGAGGACAGAGGGAGTATTTCTTTATTAAACTCCACTTGTCCCTATGTGAGCTGCAGGATGAATAGAACTCCAGATACAAAGAAGTAAATTATCAATTTCATATGTCAAGGTACTCATCAAGCATTTTTCAGTGATGAAGATGAGTCAGGGAACACAAACCCGGACACTGGATTAATTGATGCTTGGATCGTACTATACATATATATGGTGATCAAAACACTCCCTGGGATATCTTCATGTATAACATAATAAGGAAACTTTATACTCCATCCATTCCAAAATTATTGTCGCTATTTAGTTTAAATTTAAGCCAACTAGTGACTAATTCTGAAATAGATGGAGTACCAAATTTTTAAAACCAACTTGATGGCGCCATCAGTGGCTCGCCACTGGGCTCAAAAACTCTCATCCAACTATAGAGCTAACCTATGATCATGCATCATCATGCTACGACGTAGTAGGAGTACGTATCAATCTCTCTTCATCTTCTCCTGTGAGCTCGATCGATGGCTGGGCCGGCTGGCCCTGCTAGGGGCAGTGCACGTTCCTGCCGGGCCCACCGTAGTAGAAGTAGTTCCCCCACGCGCGGTTGTACCCGCCCTTGATGTCGTAGCACCCCGGGTGGTCGGCGACGAGCCGGAGCGCGGCAGCGGGGACGAGGCTGTTGTCCCAGTCCACGACCTGCACGTTGCGGAAGTAGGCTGCGCGGCTGGCGCCCTCGCGGGGGAAGTGCCCGCTCCCCATCTGCGTCGGCGTGTGCGACCCCGACGGCCGCGAGTTCACCACCTCGCCGCCGAACTGCACCATGTTGGCGTGCCCGCCCAGGTGGCTGAACAGGAACGACGGCCAGTACCCCACCAGCGGGCCGGAGCCCAGCTGCAGCCACCAGTGACCGCGCCGCGGGTCCTGCATCGTTCGTCCATATGTCCATGCATGAAACCCGTTTCACAATTTTTCTAGTACGAGCAAAATTCTGCTAGGTGTGCTGAAACCTGAAGAAATAGGCGTCTTGGGTACGTACCTTCCATATGAGGAGGCTGATGTCGTACTGCCGGCCGTTGTAGACGGAGGTCGGCGAGATGGCGGCGCCGACGGCGATCCGGTTGTTGGTCTGGACGAAGCCGGAGCAGTGCAGGTTGTAGCAGCCGGTCGTTTGGTACGCGTCACTCTGCCCGGATATATGCCACCACGGGTTAGATCGGTCGTTGCAAAGGGACTTTCAGATGAGAGTGTATTTGGAACAGTGTGTCCAGGTATATTATTCAACGTGTATGATGTTTGTGCGTGATCAGTTTGTGATCAAAACTAGACTTTGTTATAAAGTTTTGGTCCCATTGCAACTATTCATGTTGGTGTGCAGGTCTTCAATGGCACTATGGAAGGCACCATGAAACTACTGTGCAGCAATATTAGGCTGCTTCTACCTATGCCCTTGATAAAAGACGATGCCGGGTAAAGCACTAATCCATCGATTCAGAGTTGAATAACTTACCGTCCAGTAGGTGAAGAACCTCGGGTTGCTGTCCCCGTACAGCTCAGGGCTCACCTATGTAGGGTAAACAACACAAGAAATCGCACATCGAGTTAAGCTTCGTCTCAATAAAATCAGATTGACTAACTCAACCAATCAGCACAAGAACTATAGTCAAAGTCAAGGCACACATTTTCCGATCACGATTTCAGGGGACCGATCGAATCTATAGCTAATTTACGAGCACCAGTTCTACAGCTCAATACTATACTTCCAAAGTCAACATGCAACCACATGCTTGTTTGCTGCGGAGAAAGGATCCAAATATGCTGTTTACACTTGGGGTCTCCAAAGAAGAGAGACACGATTACCACGATGAACACCCATTCTGAATAGTACTCCTACTTCATTTGAATTCTGATCTCTCAAGGATGTGGAGAAGAATCGATTTCGAGTTTCAGGTTAACAAAACACAAGGCTGATTGCAGTGTCGCTCTCTGAAAAGTTACTCCCTGTGTCCATAGAATGTAAGTATTTCTAGATTTAAAAAAAGTCATACAGCTTTAAATTTGACTAATAATAGCAAATTAAACTGTTTTACTAGTATGAAAAATATTACTCTCTTCGTCTCAAATTATAAGTCATTATGTGCTACTCAAGTTTTTCTAAATTATAAATCATTTTCACCTCCCCCTCTGTCTTTCTTCCTCGTTTTCAAAACTTATCTTTTTCAATTTTTTTAATTCTCGTACCGAGCTACAAAGAAAACGGGAGAGAGAGAGTTGATTTCTGGACGAGAGAGCACTGCTCCTGCTCCTAGTCCTACGACGGATGGTCAAGCATCTGAGCAAAGCGATCTGCAAATCTCATTCACAACTGCTGGCAATTTACTCAAGTCACCAACCAGCCGCCTCAGCATCTACTCCACTACTGCGACTCTGGGAGTCAGGTTCCCATTAATAAAACTAGACGCATGCGTTGGGGCTTCATTTCAGTTTCAGGGATTGGTACCAAAGGGCTGCAGGAACTCGCACGGCTTAAATGGAGGCACAGCGGCAGTAGTTCCCGCGTAGGAAAAGACAATCCGGACACACCACTGAACACCGTGCTCTCTTCTTTCATTTCCAACCAACCGTATCTCCAGTTCTCCACCGATCTTCTGCCGGAGTTCTTCGTTTCGAAATTTCTTTGTTTTATAGGAGTATTATTGTGGTAGTTTCTCATTTTATTTGTCAATCCTAAATGTACGAGGTGCAGGCACAGCATGTATGCAAGGAGTATGTAGGTAGTAGGACTTAGGAGTACGAGCAGACGCAGCACGTATAGCAGGAGTACAACCATAGAACTCACCTGCCATCCTGCCTCGATGGTGTTGAGGTCGTTGCCGAAGGAGCCGGAGATGACCCAGATCTGGGAGAGGCTGAACTCCGCCGGCGACGCCACCTTGGCCGGCCACACGTTCAGGCTCGCCTTCGCGCCGTAGAACTGGTCCCCGGTCACGTACCCCACCGCGTGCTGCATCCAACACGCGCATTCATTCATCAGCTTGTTTTGAGGGGAGCTGAGGCCATTGCCGCCGGCGCTGCTGGCGCCTGGTGCGGCCATGGCAATTGCTTTGCAGTGCAGCGGTTGCTATCCAGTTGAACCAGTACAATCAATGTACTGTGCTCTACTGCACCAGCCAGCCGCAGGTGTACGGGATAGTGTTGCACACTGGAGCACGCCACCAGCTCGATCCATCGTCCATGAGTGAGACATGCTTTAGTCGCGTCATAAAGCGTGCAATTACACCGAAGCATTGCTTAGTTACTAATCAGCTTGATTACAATGCGCGGTAATGACGAGAGATTGCGCGCTTCAGGAGTCCTAGTAACACTAATGGCGGAAGGAACCGAGAAGGAAGGAAGACGGTGAAGCACTGACCTCATGCCCGCTGTCCGTGGAGTCGCGGCGCACGTTTCTGGCGCGGTGCTTCATCCCGAACCGGCGGGCGGAGCTGGCGCGCAGGACGTCGCGCCTCGTCGTCCGCCGCACCGGTACCGTCCCTTCCGGGCACGACTCGCCGCCGTCGGTCCACGCCTGCGGGAAGACGAAGCTGGCCTCCTCCTCCTCGTGCTCCTCGCCGCTGCCCTTGATGAACTTGGGCCTCTCCACAGGCTCTTCCTGCAAACGGGCGCCGACACGCACGCACGTCGCCTCATCAGGATTCTTTCTAGTCTTGCTTGCAAACGACAGAAACGGAAAGGGCGAGGAAGACGGAGCGCGCTCCTCCTACCTCGGGCCTCTGCCCTCGGAGCTTGGGGTGGTCGAACGCCGGCTGCCGGTGCGACGGCACGCAGTGGATGACATCACCGTCGGGGCTCTGCATGCAGACCGGGCCAAACAAAGCAAACGGCAGTGAGTGAGATTTTGTTCGAAGCAGCCGCGACGGCCGACCGCTCGGACAGCACAGAGACAAAAGAGCCGATGCGAAAAACGAAGAGCGAAGGAAAGGAGAGCTTCGCCCGTACCTGGATGGTCTTGTTGGAGGCCTTCTCCAACCTGGCCATCCGCGCCATGATCCTCCTGTAGGCGAGGATCTCCTCCCGGGGCCGGAACACGGCCCCTTTGCTGTTGCTCTTGGCGCAGACGAAGGCTGCCGGGGAGGAAGAGACGAGGAGGAGGAGCAGCAACGGGACAACGGAGCCAATGATTGGCGCTCCGGGCCGCGTCTTGCCGCGGGTAGGAGAAGCCATCAACGTAGGACTGGGATTCTTGTAGTTGGAGGAGTAGAACTAGAAACTGCCACCGCCGCCGTCGTTCTCCTTGTTGCTTTCTGTACTGGAGTATTCCTCTTCTTCCTCTGGAGCTGTCGGTATGCGCGGCGCACGTTGGCGTGCTTGTCCGCTCGTTCCCCTCGCCCTCCCGCTCCGCTCCACGCAGCGCCGCTCCCCAAGGAGAAGAAGCGTTATAAATACATGCCCGCGTGGAGGTGGAGGTCAAAGCACTCTGTGCCGGACAGCGGGACAGCGGGAGAGAAGCGATAGTATCAGAGAGAATCTTATGGCAACGGATCAAAACCCACCGACTTTAGCCTTAAAAAAAATTCTCCGTCGGAGAACCTACTAAGAATCACAGGTAATATTTTCAATCCAAATCTAAACTCATCGAGTGAAATCAATTCGTCGATACCCATACCCACTGAGAGAATGAGAGAGAGCGGTGAAAATTAAAAAAAAATATATAAAAAAAACAAGTAAATTATGTAAACCAATAACTAAACATTGCTATTGAAGAGTGAAAGAATTATATATACAAGTTAACATTCTTAGAATGGATAACTTTTCAATTAAAAATAGACTTTTATTTTAAAAGACAATGAAATATACTATTCAATTAGCTAATTTTTTCAGGTGTAGAGTATCCATAAATTAACGGATATGAGTTAAATAAAAACATACCCATATTTTTCTCCGTTAACAAACGCACAGGTAGAACAATTAATCCAAACCCAAACCTTAGTAAATACACACCGGGTTGCGGGTTTCGAGGCCCCATTGTCATCTTTATAATCTTCCATGTATGCGCTGAGCATATCTCCCTAATCGACAGGTCTGTTTGGTCAGTTATGATTATGTAATTTTAAGTCATTAAACTTTCTATTAGTTGTGGATCCTGTATCTTTAACGAAGGCATGTATTGCCTCCTAGGAGTATATTTGCATGGAACCCGAAATTCAGTGCTTTTGGTTTTTGACTTATGCAAAAGTTAAAAGCTCAATCAAAAGAGTGAACTTTTATAAAAGTTATTTTGATAAAGCAGGTCTAGACTTGTTTTGCTAGCTGTGAGCGTCGATTTATATATATTATAATTATGTACTAATATAATTATAATTATATACTACATAATTGTAAATATATAATACAATTATAATTATATATTGTTACATATTATAATTATATAATATAATTATAATTATATATAGTTATATATTACTATAGTTACAATTATTACAATATATTTATATTTATATTATAATTATGTAATATAACTATAATTACATTATAATTATAAAATTATAATTATTATTATATATATACATATATTATCTTACAATTTCACAATCTCATAGCTGTTTTAAATTAAACGGTTTTTAACTTTTTTACGGCTCATATTTTACAGCTATTTTTCACAGCTCAAAGTTCACAACAGCTCTTTTTTAACTCACAATTCAACCAACCAGACACACCCTCAATCGCAGTTTCCTTGCCCCCGCGCTCGCTCGCTATGCTGCCAGCAGTTCGTCTCGCCTCCGCCTTGCCTTGCCTTCCAAGTGCTGAAGTGCACCATATATTTGCTTCGTTTTCTATCGGCCAGCTGCTGTCGCCGTCTCCACATTCCCCTTCTCCCTCATCCAAAAAATGGGAAGCTCTCTTCTCTGTGCCATCATCGATATTGTAGAGTATGATGCTGGACTGGACCAGCTCCGAGTGACAGCATGGCTGTTTCAAGTGTCGAGTGGAGTGGAGTGGCACGCAGTAGCACAACCACCTTTGCATCGCGCCATCGCCATGGCACGAGCGAATAAAGAAAGAAATACGGAGTAATAAAGCAGCAGCTGGATCGGTCGGAGCCTCGGAGAGAGAAGTTTTAAGCTAGGCTAAGGTGTTCTTTGCACCGAGGAGCGAGCGGGAGCGGGCCTGCCTTCTCTTTTGCGTGGCTTTTTTTGGCTGCAGAGGAGGAAAGGAGGAGGCAGGGCATGGTGCGCGCCTTGTGCCAGGGGAATGGAATTTTTGAAGGCGCAGCGACAGTGCGGTTCAGTGCCAAATCATAAGTCTCTGCACTCGAGCGATCCTTTGGCTTCGCTGGTCGGCGTCGGCGAGCACGCTGTCTGTATGCGTGCGTTTTGGGTCTCCTCTGTTTCGCTCTTCCTTTGTTAGAATCCGGTTTTGGAGAGTGACATGGGATGAGATCACGTATGAACACGGACACGGATGAGGTCTCTTTTTCTTTCGATTGCTTTCGACGTCTATTTAAAGAACATTTTGTTGCAGCGCTGAAATTCTTTTTCAAAGGTACTCCTAGATCGGCTCTGAATTTCCTAATCGTTCATTCTGGCCGTCGATGCAGAATTGTTAACCGAAGTTAGTCGTCGTTAGCTGCCAGTAACTTTGCATCTTATATAAGGAGTACACAATGTTACCGTGTGCAGTTTGCTGAGCTGGTATACACTACGGTCCTCTAGAAGCTGTGCTTGTACTGTACTGCGACTAGACCTTGCACGCACAATGCTCGCACATGCGGTGCAACTTCTTTTTCAGGCCTTGATTCGATCTCGCTTTTTTCCTTCCTTTTTCATCAACAAAGGCAGGCACGCCGTCAGGCCATAAAATGACTACCTCAACGCAACCAACAATCTTGACAATCCCTTCGCAACATCAAAACGAAAGAAAACGAGACGGAAATCATTAAACACCTGCTGGTTTCATTGGGCGCACTGCCTGTCCTGCCATTAGCAGTTACCAGTACCACGGTTAGCAGTTATCCGTAGTCATTAACACTGTCCACAACGATCAAACCACTTCATAACTCTGCGGACTACTTCCGTCCTAATTCCTGTCACTCGAGACTTCTCAAAAAATTTTAAATTATAAATTATTTTTACTTTTTGAGATAATTTTATTTTTAACACATCTCCTGTCTCTTTCTCATTTTCAAAACATTATACCTTTTCACTTTTCTTAATTATTAGTGCTCGAACTCAAAATCACTTATGAAAACAGACTCATAACAGACAGAGGGAGAACTACAACTTATTGACCGTAATAGTAGTACGAATGCTTCATGCGTTATATAATAGTAAATAATATTTTTAACTTTTTAAATCAGCATATTAACGTTTTTAAATCAGCATTTCATCCGTTCCATCCATCCTTTAATAAAATGTCTGTTTTATTCCTGATCTAATTATTAATCTATGTATATTTGGATCTGACCAACTAATTGTTAGATCGCTAATTATATTTTTCATCATGTATTTAAATTTTGTACAGTTTTTCTCGTCATTTTCTCAAATTTACTTCCGCGATTTATTTAACACAAATATATTATAGTGTAATCAGAGCAACATAATACATCAGTTAATTATTGAAAAATGTCTATCCAGTCACATCAATTTAGATTAATAAAATAATTACTGGCAACCTTTTAATTACCGTAAGTCTCTAACCATTCTGAAAATAAAAATCAAAGGTTTTTTAGGTTTTTTATTGTATGCACAAATTGTTATTGTTAATCATAATTAGTCCCTATTAGTTTCTCAGATCGACTCATTTTTACCCCTGTTAGTTCACCTGTTCGGTGAATATTGACTAATTTTTAGTCCATAAATAATTAATGGATCAGATCAAACAGACCTTAAGTCCACGTTTTAATTTTAACCGTAATACTCTGTAGAGTACAGTTTGTGTGGGACTGGAACATGACCAGGTCCAGACAGGCTCATAAATAGTCAAGCCTGCCTTAATTTCTTCGGGACTCTCTCCCATTGATCGATGCTGCGGGCCAGCGAGCCACAAGCCAGGCCACCAGCTGCATCCGGAGCAATCTTTTGGCATCTCTCTCGCACCCACTCGCACCCGACGGTGCTCCGGCCGCAATGCCGGGTGTTCGTAAAGGGAGGCGGGAGGCCCGACCGACGGCTCCACAGGATACTGATTCTGATCGTGACGAGGAGAGCAATGGCTGTTGGGTATTGGAGCCAGTCGTGTGGGGGCTCGCTCGCACTCGCAGCGCTGCTGGATGGAGTGGTTTGATTCTGCGCTGGACGAAAGAAATCCTTGTGTACTACTAATAATAATGGCTTGGGTTCCCGTGCGCAATCCTACTGTCTAATCCAAGCCACGGTCTCTCCTTTTCATGATCACTCGTCTTCGCCGACGAATGTACCGGACCTCTTTTAGCAATATAATTTGATGGCAGGTTTGCGTTGCTCTCCTCGCCTTTTCCTGACGGAGGACGGCACGCGTGTCCCCCAGCGTTGCATCTCATCTCTTCGTGCCCACGCCTCTTACCGTGGGATTACCGCGCCTGGTTTTACCGCTGCTAGTAGTGCTCTGCTCGCTAATAATCACGGTGTCCAGCTTTCGAGCCTCGCCTTTTCCTTTGCTCCACAAGCTGACTGTGATTGAGATTTGCCGAGCGGTTGTCTGTCAGATCAAGGTGGCGCGTCCGTAGGCGCGTAGCGCGGCCTGATGGCATGCACCGGATAGTGGAAGAAAAGCGATTAGTTGGGGCACATGCAGTCACACTCTCTGGTGCAGCATTGGAGCAGGGATAAACTAATGGCGCGGGTAGTACACAATTCCTGTTCCTGTTTGAAAGAGGGAACGGGAAAACTAAACGACTACTCGTATGTTACTATTACCTGGTGATGATCACTCGATGTCCGTGCAGTGAATTCTGTCCAGGCTTCTGATGGCGGTAAAAGTCGAATTCAAACTCGAGAAGATCCGAGCCTTGAATCCCAGCATACCGTCTACAGCGCCAGTCACCTGACGCCTTTTCTAATTTTTGCTCTGAAAGCTTAATGGAAGGACCCGGCTGCTTTTATTAGTACAAATGACGGGATAGTCAAGGAGCAACCACATGCACAGTGAACAGTAACAGTACTGGACTGCAGGTTTTCGGCTGGTTCAACAGTGGAATACGTTCAAGTTCGCGATCCATGTTGTCTTGGTCCGTGCGGCCGACGCCCTTGCCCACGCAAACAGACACTGGTGGGCCGCACTAGTAAGTACTCCATAGCTGAGGCGTGCCACGGGCACGGAGTCGGCCCGAGCCACGGCCCGCAATGGTCGGAGCCGTGCTGAGCTGGCTCGTTTGGCCTGCCACCCCGGCACGCACGGCCAGGAGGCGACAGGTCGCGACGAGCGGCGGAGCAAGGCTGCCGAGACAGCGACGATGCGGAGCTGGAGATTTGCGGCAGAGTGAGGAGGAGCTGGAGATCCACAATGCAGACGAGGAGTAGCCGAGTAGGAGGCGCGGCGGCTGGCCGGGCACGACGAGGAGCCGAGAGGAGGTGTGGCGGCCGACCGGACGCGATGAGGAGGGGTGGCGGCGATGCGTTCACCGGCGTCACGCGAGGAGGGTTGCGCGAAGTGGGAGAGGGGCTAGGGTTCCGAGAGGGGGGGGGCTGGCCAATCCAATCTTATATGGCGCGGTGCCGAGGTGGGGTGGGCCGCAGCCTGCAACGGCTAGCGGGCCAGGAACCAGGCCGGCTCTTTTTCGAGCCGTGCCCGTGTCTGAGGTCGGTGCAGCCACTGGGCTATGCCGACACAGGCCCGCCTAGCACTGGGCCGTGCCGACACAGGTCAGCCTAGCATCGGGCCGTGCCATGTTCGAGTTGAGCCGAAATTAGTGGGCCGCCTTCCAGCCCCAAAATTTCAGCACGAACGCCCAGATATAGTAGTAGGACTATGATCTCACGGCTCGCAGACGAAAAACGCGCAAGCGTGCACGAAGAGGTCGCGAACCTGCAGGGAGGAGTTCGAATTTGTCGGTGTTCTGTTCACTAGTACAGTAAAATTTATGTATTTGAGAGGGATTCATGTGCTTTTATTGCCGATGTGATCTGTTTTACAAAAAAACTTGAAGAGTTAACCTAGTTTAAGCCACAACGAAACGTAATACCCTATGTCCAAAGAAAAAAGTAAATTGTATTAACTCAAAAAAAGATTATAATAGTGGTAGAGTTACTGCATGAGCAAGAGGCTTAGAACGTGTGATCTGGAACTTTGGATGGCCGGGTGAACTTTTTGGAGCTTGATATGATGAAATCATTTGTAGGCCGTGAATCGTAGTTGAGCATTCGTATTTAGTCCGAACTATAGATACTTAAGGAAGATCACAGATTTCCTGGCGCCGCAGCTAAAAATGGGACGAAAAACAATCCGGCGTGGGCATGTCGGTCGGTGGTAACCTGTTCATTCTGCTCTTTCCGTGGTGTTGGTAATGGATTTGACTGGGGGCCACCAGCAGATCGCTCCGCTGACGTGGAACTGCCGTGCGAGTGAGATGCTTCTTTTCGTCCAGTGCGGCATGCATCTGAGCATTCCTGGAGCAGCAGCAGCTTCTCCTGCCTGATGTGTCGTGGTGGTAGACCTTCGAGTACTCCGTTAGGGATGGGGCTGTTTGGATGGCATCTAATGTTTACCATTCTAATATTTGGAGTCACCAACACAACACAAAGGTAACATCAACAACATGTTTGATTGACAACTTATCAAATTTTATCTATATTATTACGATGACATGTGGGTCTAACTGTATTTTTGTAAAAAAATATAGCGAACTAAGATCTTGATTCGTAGATAAAATTGCAAAAAATATAATGGTTGAAAGAGATTATAATTTAGGTATATTGTTTAGCTTTTATATTTGTTTTAAGCTTGTGAACTCTAAAATATATTTGTATTGTGCATGCATGTAGTAGATTAACAAAATTTGGTGAAGGTTTTGCTCACCAACAAAACTGTCAACTATATGAACTAGCTTTACGAAATTTTCATTGGCAAGCCAATTGCTAAGAGCAATTCAAATAGAAACCAAATTTCATGAGTATTACCAAATTTTAGAAAGGTTTGCTTTGGTAACCAACCAAACATAGCCCATGGCAGTCGCATCGTTATTACCAACGGACGCGGCTTCTCTACTCCCAATTTCATGCATCTTCCCACTAGATGTCAACTTTCTATTGATTTATGTTTTTCGAATGAGACCCTGCAAAAAGGAATGGAAAACAGAGGTCTTACGGCGTGTACGCAATAGTATTTCCTCTGCCGGCGGTGACCTCGTCCAGCTCCGCCCAACCCCATCGTCGCTGGTTCTTCCCCTTGGAATCAGAGACAGGCCATCCGCCCTCCATCGATATGCATCCACGAATATAGACAAACTTGACACCGGCCATCCGCCCTCCATCGATTGCAGGTAAACATGAACATTGCTATTCTGCCGATGTCCGCAGAGTATGGTTGGAATCCGCAAACTTGCTGGTCTTATTCAGTCATCTTTCTTCTGGGCTACCTCCTAACTCAGGTCAGTAAGCACTCTGCTGTTTCATGCAGGCGTGTATTCACCTCTTCATCACCATGAAACTGCTGATGGTGAGATCGAAACACCAGAAGAATCGTGAACTCGTCCACCACCAGGTTGAGGATAAGAAGCACGAGATTAGGAAAATATCTCTTTGATCCTGGTGTTAACGGTGATTGGATTGTTATAAACGGCAACGACCCGACGGACTAATACCTCCGTTTCCATTCTAGGTCCAGTCGGAAATCATAAACCAATAGGAAGTTGACACCTATTGGGAGGATGCATGGGAGGAGAAATTAGGAGAGAAGCCGCATCCCAGTCATAGCTATGTCAGCAACAGTGTCTAGTGACAATGTCAAATTTTCAATTAGTCCCCATCTTGGTGACTAGGTCCTGTAGCCCATGAAAAATGTGATCACGAGGAACCAAAACCAGATGGGCCTTACCAAGGTTTAAAGACCATTCAAAACCGATCGATTTTCGCGTAAAAATTTAAAAATTTGAAAGAAAATTGGAATACCGAAAACAGTAAAATCGATCGATAAACCGATAAAACCAGTCAGTTAACCGGTAAAACCGTTCGATTTACTATAGCAGTTCATTCAAATTTTAAAATTTTAATTTAAAGCAATTTTTAACCAATTTTTATTTTATTTTTACGGTTTTCATCAAACCGATCTCAATCAGTTTTAAGGGTTTAAACAAAATGGGCCTCACACGGCATGCCGGCCCGCCAGGTGATTTTAACGAGATACTAGTAACGAACAGCCAGGTTGGAAGAAAGCGGTACGGCCTCAAGCAAAGGGTCTTGCGGAGCGGCCCCGCCCATCGCCGTGACCAGTTGTCGTAGCCCAAGACATGTGCTATCACGAGAATAAAAAACCAGATGGCCTCACACGTCATTCCCGCCCACAAGGCCAGAAGGCCTAGATTTTCACAAAGGAAAAAAGTCCTATTTTGTGCTGTTTTGGTCCCCTCTTACAAAATCAGATACCCGTAGTCTTTCAACTTTCAAACACGTTTATTTTTTATAGTCTTAGATAGATTTGGCCAGCGGTTTTGGTTGACGCAACGTCTATGTGGCGATTTCGTCTGACATGATAAGGTGACGTGACCGACACCCGATTTAGTATAATTTTATTCTAAATTATAAAAAAATACTTAACGAACTTAAAAAATTATAAAATTTTGCAAAAATTTAAATTATTTTACAGGGAACAAATTTTGTTTCAGGACCAATTTAAAATTCCAACACATTTTATTTTAAAATTTAAAAATAGAAATAACTATAAAAAATAATCTAAACCGCTGAAACAACTGGATAAAATTTATTTTTTTTTCTAAATTCATATAATTCCAAGTATTTTTATTGTTTCACATACATTTTCTTTAAAAATTAAAAAATTTACATTTTTGAACTTGAATTCAAATTCAAAATTCAAATAGGGAGCTGAGTCACTGTTCTGTTATAAATCTATTTTTCAAATTTTATAAAAATAAATATGTTTCAAATTTGAAGATGAGTACAAAACAAAATTTGTTCCTCGAGAAGAGGTCTATCATTCTAGAAAGTTTCAAATTCATCTAAGGTTGGAATATTTTGAGGTAAAATGTCTCGAACTCTGATTTATTTTTACAAACGCGCGATGATTATCTTCTCGCCTCCAGAAACGGTTCAATAAAATGGACGTTGCCTTCTTGTCGCGAGCAGAGTCCCAAGGGCCATCAATGCATGCAGGATGCAGCAACTATCTACGTGGATTATTTTTTTATTCTCAAACTCGAATGAATTTAAAACTTTTTAGGATGATAGATCTATTTTGAAGGAACAACTTTTGTTTTGAATTCATCTCCAAATTTAAAACAAATTTATTTTTATAAAATTTGGAAAATAAATTTATAACAGAACGACTCAGCTCCCTGTTTGAATTTTGAATTTGAATTTAAGTTCAAAATGTTAATTTTAAATTTCTAAAGAAATTGTATGTGAAATAATGAAAATACTTGGAACTATATGAATTTAGAAAAAAAAAATTTATGTGGCTTCAGAGGTTTAGATTATTTTTTATAGTTATTTCTATTTCTAAATTTTTAAAATAAAATATGTTTCGAATTTTAAATTAGTCCTAAAACAAAATTTGTTTTCTATAAAATAATTTAAATTTTTGCAAAATTTTATAATTTTTTAAGATCGTTAAGTATTTGTTTTCTGATTTAAAATAAAATCAGGTTAAATCGGATGTCTATGTCAGCGAAAACACCACGTCAGACGAAACTGTCACGTGCCACGTAAACATCATATCAGTCAAAACCGTCGACCAAATCCGTCCAAAGATAAAAAGTAAACAGGCTTGAAAGTTAAAGGATTGCGGGTACTCATTTTGTAATTGAGAGAGCAAAATTGATCATTTTGTAATTGAGAGAGCAAAATTGATCAACTGACAAAAGTTGAGGGAACTTTTTCCTTTCCCAAAACAGTAATGAACTCGGCATCCCAGTCCTGGTGGGGAGCCCAGGTCGGACGAAAGCGGTACGGCCCCACGCAAAGTCTTGCGGCGCAGCTCAGCCCATCGCCGTGACCAGTTCCCGCAACCCAGGTCGTGATCCAGAGAGGGCCGAAAACCGTAACAAAATTTCCTGACTTAGATAAGCAGAGAAAAATAAAAAGGTGATGAAAATAATATGACTTTTTCTTCGATCGTTACAACGGAAATTTTCTGTTTTTTATTGTTTTTCTTAAATACGATAATGAGATTTTATTTAAATATATTTTATGAAAACTAAAAATTAAAAGTTATAAACTAAACAATCTCTTATTGATTTATATTGTTGAGTTGTATATTGTAAATTTAATTGCAATTTATATTATATATATCGTAATACTTAAACTATATAGTGAATGTTTGATATTTATTTTACTCAGACATCTTTTTTGATTACTGACTATTTTTTTTCGAATTTTATATTTATCTGTTCGTTTCTGTTTTCGACTTTTTCGGTTCGGTGTTCTAAATATGAAAGGAAAAATTTTTTCGACCGTTTTCGACTTTAGCTCTAGATCTAGGAGTACGGCCCAATTAAATGCGAAGCGGACTAGCCTATCTCAGTAACCAGGTCTCGTAGCCCAACACAAATGTGTTACCACGAGGCCCCAAAACAGATGGGCCTTCCTCTCAAAAAGAAACAGATGGGCCTCTTAAAGCATGCCGGTTCAGAAGGCTTATATGTTAACGAGACAGTAACGAAGTCGGCAGCCCAGGTCGGGAGCTAGCAGTACGGCCCAGCGCATAGCGTCTTCGTCGTCTCCGTCTCCTCCCAGTGCTGCAGCCGCACGACGGCGCGAGAAGGTGAACGGCTGAACGCATCGAAACGGACGAGGCCACCAGACCATCATCACTAGCGGGGCGGACAAGGCTCGAGCCCGGCTAGGCCACGAGACGGGCGATGACGTGGAGGCGGTTGGACTGGGAGGCCGTGACGGCGCAGCTCCGCCTGGGCGGCGCCGCCCCGCCCCTCGCCCCTGCTCGCGCCTTCTCCGCCGTGGCCGCCTCCTCTTCCGCCTCCATCCCTACCCGTGAGTTCCTTATCTCTGCCTATTCGATCTCCAATGCTCGGCTGCGCTGACGCCTTTGATTATGATCCTTGCTCCCGCTTCAGCTCTCGGCAGGGACGTCTTGAAGAACATCTGGTCGCGCTATTCGAGTCCCGCGTTCCGAGCTCGCACCGCAGAGTACGGAGCCTCCGCCTCGGCGAGGGTGGCCCTCGCAGTTCGTCCTCATTTGTCAGGTAACCCACCCTAGGATCGAGTGCTTACTTCATCTTCCCTCCATTGTGCAAGTATTGTTGGCTAGTACTTCATTTTAGCAATTTTTACTTACTCTATCCGGAGCTTCATGTGAAGAATTCAAGCTTACTACACAGTGACCCACGCTCACTCTTAATGATTTGTGTTTTGGTATAGGTCGTAATCTTATCAAAGGTTTGGTAACCGGCACTACACTAACCATGATGCTTCAGGAAACGGCAGCAGCTGCTGAACAAGGTGAAATTATTATATCCATATAGTTAAATGATCCATGGTACAAGCGTGTGCAGAACACTTAGTTTAAACTGTAATTTTTGTTCTTACAGTTGTTTCATTGTCTAACATGTGCCATGAAGTCTGGTTCAAAATAAATGCGCGTGTTAACTGAGAATTGGCAAATCTCCACTTTTACTCCTGAAATCAGTTAGTAGGTGGACGACAGCTTCTTTAATCTGCTCCATGAATGCGATAGACTTATGCAATTATCCAACCCAGCTGATGATAATTTCTTTATGCTCTTTTAATTTACCTAACTCATGATGTTTATTTTTCTGAATTTGAATCACAGCACGAACGTTTAAAGGAAATACTGGGTCGCCTTCAGCACCTGTGAAAAAGGACCTTACCTCCTTGTGGCCTCTGGTCAGAAAATTTCAGCTGCCTGTTGGATTGATTCTCCTGATTTTTACTGGTTGGCAGAACCCGTTAGGTCTTATTGTCAATATGCTGCTTCTCATCTACTGTTCAAGGCCTAGTCGCTATTCAGTTTACTTGTTTCTTCAAGAGGTTAGTCATTAATAGTCTTATGCTATTTCTGAGTAATCATGTCACTATATCAGCAGTTATGTTTTTGTGGTGCCTAGTATGGAATGATGTATAAAGTGCACAGGAGTAGACTCATTGGGAATAATATCTGCTTTTACTGAAAAGCTAATTTACCATTGATTATTTCAGTTGCGTCACAGAGAGATGGGTCAAAATCACGTGGTGCGAAAGGAGGAGGTGAGTTTCATGCTCGTTAGCGTTCTTTCTCAAGGGGATAGTGGATGCCTATAATTTATTTTGGATTGACAACGGCTCTGCATCATACTATCTCATCTCATTCAGAGCCTCAAACACTTCCCATTTGGATGGTACAATTTTTTTTTTTTTGGCATCATTTATGTAAACTTGAAATGTCCTATGAACTCTGAGCTATTCAGAGCTGGCAAATTCATATTGCGTCATGGCTCACTTAAGGGAAGTAACTTATAAGATGAGCTCATTAATTTTTTCAGGATCAAACCCCATTTTATTTAATCTTAAACCTTTTTTTATCCTTTTTTTTAGAATATTGCTCTTTTTCTCCTCTCTTTTCTCTCCTTTTCTTTTCCATTTTCCTTTACATTTGTTGGCCTTTTTGTTGTGGAGTCATGGCATAAATCAATCAACATCCTATAAATAAATACTTTTCTGGGGTCACTGACATGGCTCTAAGGTTTTTGACCTGTTCATAGAAAAAGGATCCTACTCCCTCCATTTCTTTTTAGTTGCAGTTCTGCTCTGGGTACAGTAATTAAGGAGAAGTGGAAAAGGTGGACTCTGGCGCTCTGCAGTAAATGAGGTGGACAGATAGAGATGCATTGAAAAGAAAGTTGTATTGAAAGTGAGAATGAAAATCTGTTTGGCAAAAATAGAGAGGGCTAGAATGACAATTCCTTTTGAAAAGGAGGGAGTACCTAGGATGGCATCCCTACCAAGAGTCTTTTGCTCAGCACTGGTTAGTGATATATCGACCTAGGATAAAAACGAGTTTGGGCATTCATGCTCTTGTCAGTTCTATGCTGGCTCTTTTGGCTCCACCCCAGTGAGTCATGGAGGCTGTCCATAAGCAGCTTTGGCAGAAGCATGGAAAGCTTCATGTCCCTATTCTCTATGGAGTATGATAATGTTTTCACTTTCTGGGATATGTACTATTTCTATTGAGTATTTTATATTTGGATTTAAACATGCATTGTTCCATTTGCATGAGAATTCGAGATTGTTACCTTATTCTCTTCCTTTGGTTGTTTCTGATGCATATTGCACAACAGCATTCAAATTTCTATCCTCTTTTCTCATTTAATATGTGTGTTTTATTTGCCTAATTTATTTGAGTCAAAATTCATCTGCAGGTGTTGCATACAAGAAAAGTTGATATTGCAGATTACAGGTTCTTTTCTATCGGAACTGTTGAGTTAAAAGATGGAAGAGCGCTTCATCTCATTGGAATGCTGGGCAGCTGGTGGATCTACCGCACATCATATGTACAATGAAAAGAGAGGACATCATATTTTGTTGTTCTCTGCAGCGAGTTAACACCTGTGCTGAACAACAAACAGAGAGTGGAGTATTTCTAACCGACAGTAGATAGTTAGAACATCGATAGTTTCATCAATTGCACTGTAGTGACATATTCATGTTCAATGATGTTACAGAAATAGTTTTGAGAAATATAGGAGTACCTCATTTTAGTGTTATTTCTCAAGAACGAATTCCATAATCCAAGGATTCACTCAGGAGGATTGCGTCATTTTGTGTAGTGCACCGCCCATCAGGTTGTATTACTGTATTGCCTTGCATTGCTGACGGCGAAAGTGAAATCACATAAAGTATGTTTTTGATGATGCTTTTCTAAGTTCATGACATTGTTAAAAAAAAGAAGATAGAACAGTTAGTTCATTTGAAATATGTTCCCGTTCAATGAAGAAGGACGGTGCTCCATTTTTCTTTCTTTCTGCTGTATGCTGAAGGTTTTTATGTTTTAGAGACTTCTGCATGCTGAAGGTTGCGAGCTGCCATATTGACATATTCTCCGTCAGCTTTGCTGGACGCGTACTGCATGGCAAAAACCTGAGCAACGACACCACTTTGGTAGAGAATCAAAACTTCACGAGCATCAACACCTGAGCACGTACTGCATGTCAAATGCAGTAGTAGTAGATATTTTATTTCAGCTTTGCTGGAAATATGAATAGACTAGATTGATCTTTGGATGTCTACCTGCTTGTCGTTTCATCTGAAGATTCCTTTTCTTCCTGAGAAGCCATTTGTTGATCGTCATACCTACCATGTAACTGCAAGCTAACACTTACGGTCTGACTTGGCGCATGCATGTATATCTAGGGGAGGCATCATATGATTTTTTGTCAAATGAATGGAAATCAATCCATCTTGGGTAGTACTTATCTCAGCCCTCATGCACACCTGGTACCACTGGGTGAACTCTTAAGAATATAAGAAAGATTATGATACAAAACGAGTACTAAACTGCAAATATTATATATGCGGGATAATACGAGGTCAGCTGTCAATCAGCTGATCATTTAGGCGCCAATAACGAACGGAAGGTGGATGCCGCTGGGAGATGTGAAAAATATATTTGTGCAGTTCATGGGAATATGGAACTCGATCAAGACTTAGACAAAAGGCCTCTATATATACAGCCTCTTCCTTGAACGCTAGTACTTGCGATCGGGAGATTGGATCTGTAGAGTGCAAGGTAGTGAGTGATCCATAGGCCGGATGGATTACTTCTCGACATTAGTGGGATGGTGGGAGGAGTGGCAGCTGCGTTCCCTCGTTCTGTGTAGCCTCTTCCTCCAGTACTTCTTATTCATCGCAGCCTTCTTACGCAAGTACAATATCCCATCTTGGTTGAGGTTCTTTACCTGGCTCGCCTATATAGGCGGCGACGCCATTGCCATCTACGCCCTTGCCACCCTCTTCAATCGTCACAAGCAGGTCGACTGTGCTCACGTCCCTAGCATCGAGATTATTTGGGCGTCCATCCTCTTGATGCACCTGGGTGGCCAGGACGGCATAACTGCATACAACATCGAGGACAATGAGCTATGGATGCGACATGTCCTAACTGCGTTGTCTCAGGTTAGTGCAACAATCTTTTTTTCTAATTACCTGCGTCATATATATATAGTATTGCTTCTTTATTTTCGGACAGCGCGCATTGCATAGAAGCATAGAATGTATTAGTCCAAGTGTCATCATCATTTATATGAATTTTCAAAGGTCAACATATATATTAGTAAGTTTGGACCGAATATTTTGTTTCCTCCAGGGCTCAAAACTAGCGAAGTACGTAGCATCTATTGAGAAGTGTCATGACTAATGTCTTCTAGTCCCTCCGTCCCCAAATATAATTATTTCTAAATTTTGTTAAAGTCAAATTCTATTAATTTTGACCAATAATATCTAAAATTAAATAATTTTTAATATAAAAAGTTACATATTATGAAAATTGAAGTCTGTTTTATGATGAATCTAGTAACATAATCTATATAAGATAAAAATATTATTAATTTTCTATTATTAATGATCGAAATTAAAGAAGTATTGTACTACGTATGACTTTAACTAAATCTAAAAATGCTTATATTCAGAGACAAAAGTAGTATTTATGTAGCATAAAGAAATGGATCTAGAGATGCATGTGTTCCATACCTAGTATTCTTTTTTATGACGAGATAGATGTCCTTGTGTACTCGGATTACATATATCCTTAATTTCATTTTAATCTGTTCATGGAATTAACATGGTGCGAGATATAAAATTTTTATCAGATGAAGCTATTTATCCATTTGAATCCAAAATCTCATGGATAGACATAACAAAACTCAAAATGTGTATTCATCTATCTCAGGTCACAGTTGCCCTATACGTGTTTTGGAAGTCCTTGCTATGGTTAGATGAAGACGCATTGTGGAAAGCGTCGCTTTTGGCGTTTGTCCCCGGGATTTTAAAATCGTTCGAGAAGCCTTGGGCTCTCAAGAACGCTAGCATTACTAGCCTGACTGCCATGTCACCTCCAGTTGATAATGGTGACATTAACACGCTGGAGGCATACGTGGAAGCTGCAATAGGCCTTTTTCAGGAGGATATACAGTTAGTGCCTAATGACATGGATCACAAGCCTTATACCCTATTTGTCGATATTGTAAATTCGTACGATGATCGGCTTAGGAACCTGAGCTACATGCGGCGTAACAGAGACGAAGCGTATGGCATGGTGCAATCCGGGCTCTCCTCCACATTTGATAGGCTCTATACCAAGGAAAGAGTATTCAGATATACACCTAACTACGACTGCAACTACAGCGGTCCTATACTTATAATTAACCGTGCCCGGATTGGCACCATATTGCGGTATCTAGTGGCATACCTATCATTGCATGCCATCAGGGTCTTCAGCACAGGGGACTACAGCAATTATAACGGCATCGATTTCATGGTTACAAACATCTTGCTGTGGGGTACAACTGCTCTGGAGTACCTCATAGGCAATGTAAAGCCATTTCTGGAGTGCTGTGGTATTGTGTTTAGGCTACCGTGGCCAAACCAAGTGGCCCAGTATAACCTCATAGGGTACATGGCCCGCAACAGGAGGCACAGGGTGCTCCGAAAGCTTGCCGCCTTTGTCGCTTGCAAGGGCACCCTTGACCAGCTCTGGTCCATGGAGCCATGCACGTCGCCCAGGGACATTACCGAACTCGTTTATGATCATGTCGCGGAAGGGTGGGAACACTACATAACGAACACGGAGACCTACATCGGCTTCAACGACAGCCGAGGCCAGCGGACTCTCGAGCGCGAGGGACATCTGGAGATGCTGGTGTATATCAATCGGCCTTTTGATGAAGCCGTCCTCCTCTGGCACCTCGCCACAGAGTTTTGCTTCCATTCCGTGGACGAGGCCGGCGAGGTCGTCGGGGAGATGATTAGACGCAGCAGGGAGATATCCAACTACCTGGTGTATCTCCTGTTCGTGAAGTCAGAGATGCTGATGACCGGCACCAGGAGTAATCTGTTCAAGACCACCTATCGATCTCTCAAGCGGCTGATCCAACTGGATGCCATAGAAGGGCCAGCGCTCGACGAAAGGGCGATCACCTTAATGATAGTTGGTGAGATGGGCAGGATCGAACCAGGTGAAGGAGGTCTCGCTCGGCATGCCTATGAACTCACCGAGGCACTCAGAGTGCAGCGTGGAGCGTGGAGGATAATCAGAGGAGTGTGGGTGGAGATGCTGTGCTTCTCCGCGGGCAGGTGCAGAGGGTACCTGCACGCCAAGAGCCTTGGCAAGGGCGGGGAGTATCTGTCCCATGTGTGGCTTCTTCTTTCCCACATGGGGATGGAGACCCTGGCGGAGAGGGTGCAGAGGACGGAGCAGCCGGACGAACCTCCTGCACCAGTACCACGGGGTGAGGATAATGTATGAGCCGTAGTACAGCATCGACGATGCGGTCTCACTCAAGGAGTCATGCTATCAGAGTCTTAGTTATGTTTTCTGTTTAAATTCAATGTGATTTTAAATTACAGATGTACTCTCTGCATTCATGGTAAATTATGGGTCATTTTATGTATATGTGACAAATGTATGGCTTATTCAACTGAGGAATGGATATGCACATGTTTTTATTCCTATTATATTAATTATCACAAATAATGAGTGTCACTAATGTTGCCATGTGCAAGGGCTCTGATGGGAAGTGTAAGCAATTGCGTTATGAAACACTTTGTGAACTGCATAGCCTGCCCCGTCACTGTTGTGAACGATAACATGTAGGTGCCTCTTTGGAAAGTAGTCATGTAAAGAACATTGAGAGAATTCTCTGTGAATCACCGAAAAAACTCCTAATTTCTTCTTAGCCACCGGAAAATTTGTTTTCTCTTCTATGTCCTCAATTAAGATTTTTCTTCCTCTATATGCCACTCCCAAGTAGAAAAATACTCTGAATCATTTTACCATCAAAGATATAACATGAAACTAATTTTTATAAGATATTGGCTCACAAAAGAGAATTACCAAGATATTTTTCAGTTTTTAACACATATAAAAACTAAGGTAAGTTAAATTTGTGTGATAATTTTAATTCATAATATATGCTGGAATTTACAGTAAACCTAATAACAAAAATTATTCATCGCTATATTTTCTGTCATCATAAAAATTGGCATGAATATTGAAGCAATGGAAGTTGTGTTTCATTAAGCCATACCAAAGTTGAAAAAACAAATCCTCAAAAATAAAAGAAATTCGCATAGGAATGACATTAAGGGGAAAGAAAATTTAAACCATAGGCATAGAAGGAAAAGTGATTTTTCCAATGGCTGAGAAGGAATTAGAAGTTTTTTCAATAGCTCACAGGGAATTTTCTCAGGAACACTTCATATATTATATATTCTTTACATTCTTAAATTGATGTCGCTGTTGACTTTTAACATCAACTTGACCATTCATCTAGTGTATGAAATATTTATATAATTCCATTTCTGTACCATATTTGTCCAACGAAATGATATATGAAATACTTAAACTATTTGTGTTAACGACTTGAACAATGAAATATTTAGCACTTTATTTCCTCAAGTTATATATTGCATTTTTTTAAAGTCATTAAAGCATAATCAAGATATAACCAAGTGAAATATACTCATATAGCAATCAAAGGCGTTGTTGTCTTCAAACATACCCCCTCCGCCGTAAATTATATGTTACTCTAGACTTCTCAAAATCTTCCAAATTATAAATCATTCTTACTTTCCGAGACAACTTTTTTTTTCTCAATACATCTCTACTGTATCTCTCTCCTCCTCGTTTTCAAAACATCTCACCTTTTTTCTCGAGACAACTTCATCCAACCAGGGTACCTCCGTGATGAATAGTTGTAGCAGTCGCTGTCATTTCAGCTTGAAGCTCAGCCTTAAGCTCAGCTTCAAGCTCCTCCTCAACAGACTCATGGCTGGAGTCACTTATTTCAGACTCACTAGACATATCTAGAAATGAAGGAATTGCAAAGTGTGGATGAGTGGCTATTTGGCTGTATTGCATGTTATATTTGTAGCTGTGGAGCAGAGCAACAAGGTTACTTTTATTTTGTATGTTTCTTAGCAGCTACTTTTATGTTTTTCTGTTTCTCAACAGCTATATTATGTTTGTCTGTTTCTCAGCAGCTACTTTTATATTTATCTGTTTCTCAACAACTATATTATGTTTGTCTGTTTCTCAACAGCTACTTTTATTTGTGCAGTGCAACTGTGGAGGTCTGCATGGAAGAAGCAAGTATGAAGAAGGTAATTTATCTGATGCTTAGTACATTGATAAGTTAAACTAACACCTTTACAAATGAGGACATAAAACAAAGGATAAAGTTTACTGGCAACACATCTAACTGGTACTAATAGATACTGACAAATAGAGCTAATCAACAGCTTATAATTAGACTGATAACACTTCTTATATGCTAATAGCATACAAGCATTAGTCACTACTTCTCGGCAAGTTCTTTAGCTAGCTGATCCAAGATAGCTTCGTGCCCTTTTAGTTGAGCTTCACTCTAATTTCAGGTATCTTTCTCCAGAAGTTTTAAGTAGGTCTTATATTTCTTCTCTCTTGCTGATTTAACATTTAACATTTAACAGCTTTAATTGATGTAGTTTCATGGTATAAAATCATATTTTGACTTGGTTGGCTGCCCAACGGAGATGGTGCAACAACTTTTCCCTTGCCTTTGACCCTTGCCTTTGCTGCCTTCTGCCCCTCAGGACATATCTCTTTACTCATGTTTTTTTTCTTCTTTTGTGTCCTCGTTGGATGAAGAAGTATGCTCTCCTGATTCAGAAATCTTGGTCCTCTTTAGTGTTGTTGTTTACTTGCAGAACTCAAAGGTGAAAGGCTTGGTCTTATTTTCCCCTTTGAACATCATCTGAGCTTTATTCATGATCATCTCATCAGACTCTCCACTGCTCCAGGTACTTCTAACTCTATTGTATACCCCACAGAACTTTGTTAGATCTCGCTTGACACCAGCCCAATGTGTTCTCAACTGCCTGATTGACCTCTTATGCACAATTGCAGGGGCATTTTGATTGAATTATGCACCTAAATCTTTCCAATAGTATTATGATTTCTTCTCATTGCTACGTATTGGATCAATTGAGTGGTGTAACCAAAAGCTAAGTAGATGCTTATTTTCTTCTTCAGTCTAGTTGTAGCGTGCACCTTTCTTTGGTTCTTCACTGCTATCACTTGACTCTTCAATGTCAACTGGTTGGTTTGTTTGTTGTCTTGCAGGGCATGGAGTACTGGACTCATATGCATGAGAAGGAGTATTACTGGCAGCTTCAAAATGTATCACAGAAGCTGACCTGATTGCTGAACCTTCAAGATGCATATTTGGTGAGAGACCAAAACTTTCTTGTAGATGAAAACCTTGAACACTAGGTTGAGTAGGTTGTACCCAGCTCCCTTGCTCCTGAGCACCTTGAAACCCTGGAGGATTGACATATGCTGGAGAATAACCAAAAGGGTTGAAGTTGTGTAGAAAATTGGGTGGTGGGAAAGAATATCGAGACTGGTGTCAGAGGTGAGTTTTGACTACCGCTTTCAGAGTATTGGCTTTGGTATCCATAATTTAGCAAGTTCATGAAATTTTTGTGGGAGGGATCCACAGTGACTTGTAAATCTATAAAGTTTCTAAAAATAGAACTCTCTCTGTTGGCTTTTGGAGGCACGAATGAAGCCAACAACGGCAAGGCAATGGTAGCATTCTAACGGCTACCAACGGTAGTGTTCCAACTAACTAATACAGAAACATTGTATCATTATAATAAAAAATTGCTTATGACTTGACAATAGCTCTATAACCAGATTTTGTTGTTTTCTTTTTATAACCAACTTCTATAATATATATAGTGAGCAGTAAGAAATATTTAATTTCTTATGTACTCCCTCTATTTTAAAATGTAAGCATTTTTAAGATTAATCAAAGTCAAATTTTTATTACTTTGATTATTAATAATGAAAGATTAATAATATTTTATTATATAAATTTTATATTTTTTAATTCATTATAAAATAAAGTTTCATAAAAAATATTTTTTATATTAACAAGTATATAATCTTTTAAATATTATTAATTAAACTTTAAAAAATTGATTTCGACTAAATCTAAATATATTTATATTTTGAACAGATGTAACATTGTGGATGCCCTTTAGTGCGGGCAACGGAGAATGCTGAGATGTCGAGGTTGCAGTGAGACGACTACTGTCGCTGCCGTTTTTCGGCCGTCCCTATGTCGAGGTTGCACTGACGCGCCGCAGCAGGCGTGGTCTTTCGCCCGATGGCGATGAACGCCGCCATGTCCGGCGGCCGCGTATTCGCGCGCCGCGGCATCGGCCTCTGCCTCTGCCGCGTCCCTGCCCCTGCACTGTCCACCGCTGCCGCGACGCCTCAGCTCATCTCCCACTACCTCTCACACGAGCCGCGCGCGACCTGGGAGGCGCTCTCCGCCACCTTCCCCTCCACCGCCGCCGGGGCGCCCCAGGGCCACGTGGACGCTGTCCTCCTCTCTCTCGCCAAGCGTCCCCATGCCTCCCCTGAGCCTGTTGCCAAGAACGCACTCACCTTCTTCCACTGGTCCGCCACCGCCGCTGCAGTCTCCTCGCCGTCGCCATCGCCGTCGTACTCCCACTCCCTCCGCTCCTACTGCCTCCTCGTCCACCTCCTGTCCCGCGCCATGCTATTCCGCGACGCGTCCGTCCTCCTCGAGTCCGCGATCACCAGGCACTCCTCATCGCCCGCCTCATCGTTCATGGACGCCTTCTTCGCGGCCTACGAGGACAGCGGCACGGCCGCCACGACCCGGGGTCTCCACCTCCTTGTGCACGCCTACGCGCGACTGCGCCTCCCGGAGGAGGCCCTCGAGGCTTGCCGCTACCTCTCGCAGCGCGGCATGGTCCCCTCCCTCTCTGCCTTCAACGCCGCGCTGCACGCTGCGCAGGGCGCCGGGGCGTTCCGGGTCGCCTGGGAGGTGTTCGAGCTTATGACACTCAAGCGTGTTTATGCCAACCAGAGCACCGTCGAGCTTGTTGTCGGCGTCCTGAGCAGAGAAGGCAAGCTTGCTAGGACAGCGGCACTTGTGGGGAGGATCCATGGCAAGAAGTGCACTCCAGTAGTTGTGGTGCACGTGGCTCTCACACTGAGGATGATCGAGGAAGAGAGGGTGGAGCAGGCTCTCTTGCTTCTGAAGAGGTTGCTGCAGAGGAACATTCTGCTCGATGACATTGCTTACTCATTGATGGTCAATGCCTACTACCGCATTGGTGATCTGAAGTCCGCTTTCGAGCAGCGTGACGACATGGTTCGTCGAGGTAGTCGCTTGAATGCATTTGTGTACACATGCCTCATCAGAGCGCATTGCCACAATGATGCTGTCGACAAGGCCTTGGAACTGCTGCAAGAAATGTTATCCAATGGATTGAAACCTTATGATGCTACGTACAGTTATCTTATTGCTGGGTGTTTCAGACAAGGAAAAGTGGATGAGGGCCTGGAGTACTTTGAAGACATGCTTCGTGAAGGTTTTGTGCCAGATCTCACAGATTGTAACAAGATGTTAGAGGGGCTCTGCAACACAGGAGAGATCTGCAAGGCAAACGACCTGCTGACTGCAGTGATGGACAAAGGACTTGTTCCTGATCAGGCTACATACAAGAAGCTTATTGCTGGATACGGCAAGGTTAATGATGCACGAGGCATTGTCAAGATCTACCATGAGATGGAACACAAAGGACTTAACACTGGAGTTGATATTTATACCACTCTGATCAGGTGCCTTTGCCAGTGTGGAAATCCAGTGGAAGCTCAGAAGTTTTTGGCAGTGATGAAGAAGAAAGCAGGAGCTCCAACTAGTGATTTGTATGATCTGTTGATCAGCAGCTACTGTGAGAAGGGTAACACCAAGAGAGCACTTTTGTTATACGATAAGATGATTACAGAGAGTGAGAATTTTATCCCTTCGGCCGACACTTTTATGATGTTGATGAGGAGAGTCATCAAAGTAAAGACATCCTTTCCACCTAATAGCTGACCATGTAACTTAGATCCTTGGAGAACTCACAGGCTGAAAAAGGTTACGTGACGCGCTTCAAATACAGGAAGAGTTTTAAGCAGGTAACACAATGCCTTAATTGAGTCTTATGATTGTTTAGAATTAAGAACAGTTCACTATGCATCACTTTGTAAAGTGTAGCTTTTGGCAACTTCCTTTCTAAGCTGAATCTGTATGGTTCCCCTGATTCTGTTTTGGGGTTTCATATTCCATGCACATAAGAATCTGTCCCATATATTATTAAAGTGTAAAGAATGTTAATTAACTCACATATTGCATGTTTAATAAATGAGGTAGTAATTAAAATTCACTGAACCTGTTCGATGGTATGCCAGAAACTCTGTTCTCTTCATTCGTGACATGCGCTTTTCATTTACTCCTCACAAAACGTTTTTATGCAGTTTCCTCTTTTTAACACATGAAAAAAATTGAACCGTACAGTATTCATGATCTGTATGTTTTTCTATTCCTGAATTCCGTACCTAATCCGTATTCGTAAGACAGTGAATAGGAAGTGTATTTCAATCTGGTGCCATTATGCTTCATCTCTTTTGATGACCATTTCTACATTTTCAACAAATGCCAGTTCTGTACTCCAAAGTCCAAGCTGAGGGAACCGGATGTCCTGACCTGATGACCAAATCTTACCTGTCAAGCTGTGTTCATGTTGGAGGGCGGGATCCTCCGAAGGTTGTACTCGAAGGAGGTGGGAGACCGGGGCTTTGGTTCCTGGCGACGACGAGGCTGAGGCGCCGTGCTGCTGCCCGGCGCCTCTCTAGTGGCGTGCAGCCATGAGAGAGGGAGAATTCCTCAACTCCGACTTACTTTATTGATTAACCAGACCTAGTCTTTTATAGTCAATTCCTAACAAACATTGGAACTAATCTAAACAAACCTTAGAACTAACCTTATCTAACTGATCCTATAATCTAGGAATTCAAATTCAAACTAAACAAAAGATTCTAAAATAAACAAGATGTAGCCGGCCGGCCAGCCCTACCTAGCCATGCGGCCCACCATAACATCTCTCTCTCCCTCGACACATAGCTCATACTCGAGCTGGAGTTCGGGTGGGAAAGCGTTCTCATTCTGGAGCTGTGGATGATGGTCGAGGCGGATGGCTACCGGCACGGATAACGTCCTTGGTAGTAACCGTACTCATGGATCCCACGTCCTCTTTGAAATCGGCCAACTCCACGTAGAACAAATGCTGGCACTTTTGCCCGCGGACATAGGGCTCATCGCAATTGAAGCAAAGACCTTGGCGACGATATTCGACCATCTCAGTGGGTGATAGGCGACGAAGAGTTGGCGAAGGCGCCAGTACTGCAGGGGTCGGCTGTGCTGCCGAGAGATCCAACACCACGCCGGTTGTAGTTTGGACATTCACCAGTTGCCTCAGGGGTGATGGGGGAACTGTTGCCGAGTGTCGGTGCTCGAATGCACGAGCCAAAATCATTGTGCGCTGTAGATCCTGGGGCTCATGAAGTTCGACGTCGATGCGGATGTGGTTGGGAAGTCCTTCGGTGAACAGCTGCACCTACTGCTGCAGGGTGAGGCGGCCAACGTGCGCCAATTGTGCTTGGAAGTCCTGCAGGTACTCCTCGATGTCGGCGCGAAAGGGCAGCCGTGCCAGATCGGCGAGGTAGTTGGTGGAGAGTGCCGGCCCAAAGCGTTGTTGGCACAGTGTCTTGATCGCTTCCCAGTCTGGGCGCCTGTTCCTCCATCGATGGCGTCGTGTTCCAACATGCAGTACCATTGTTGAGCGACACTGGTCATGTGGAAGGAGGCTAACAACACCTTGTCGGACTTCTATGTTTGCTGCGCCCAGAAGAACTGGTCGCAACGATGCAGCCACTCGAGCGGATCCTCCTTCCCTTCGTAGATGGGAAAAGAGAGTTTGTGGAAGTGGGGGCGCCTCGGCGCCCTCAAGTGGTCCCGCAGGAGCCATCTGGACGGTAGGTTGGGCGACGTCTCCAGGAATTGGGGACGGTGATGGGGGAACTAGATCTGGGTTATGGGAATCGGCCTTGTCGTGGTTTTAGACTGCTGCAGCAACCCTGTAGAAGTGTGGACGATGATGGACGAGGACGATGATGACGACGGCATCCTGTGGGGCAGGATGGGCTGGGATGGCGCGGTCGTTCGGCTGTTGTCCCCATCTGATAGGCGGGTGGCGATCTCGCCCATCATGCACCGGAGGCTGACGATGGCTTGTGTTCAAGGATTTCAGGGCTGAAAGTGGTGGCGTCAGCTGGTTGTGAGGCAGCGGCGGCAGTGGTGTGGTGGTTGTGGCGACGGTGGCTGCGGTGGTGGGAGCGGCGGCAGGATCAGACCCGAACATGGCTGATACCAGATTGTTGAAGGGTGAGATTCTCTGAAAGTTGTACTCGAAGGAGATGGGACGCCGGGGCTTCGGTTCTCGACGACGATGAGGCTGAGGCGTCGTAATGCTGCCCGGCGCCCCTCTGGTGGCGTACAATCAGAGGAGAGAAAGAATTTCTCAGCCCTGACTTACTTTATTGATTAACCAGACCTAAGTTTTTATAGCCAATTTTTAACAAATATTAGAACTAATCTAAACAAACCCTGAAACTAACCTTATTTAACTGATCCTAGAAATTCAAATTCAAACTAAATAAAAAATGCCGTGCGGCCAGCCCCGCCTAGCGGTGAGGCCCACCATAACAATTCAGCTCTATGTATTTGTTGGTGATCACTTGTACGGTTCGGACTTTGCTCTCTGCTGCGTCAGTTCAGACATACATACGGGGGACAGGACCCATCTGCATTTCTGCGTGGTTGAGTCCTTGTCAAATCAACCGGTTGGCGGCTTGGCACCATGATCACTTTTCAGCACTGTATGACAGGGCAGCTTTGTGTAGCAACAATGCAAAGAAGACCAAGAACAGAGAATACAAATAGAGCCACGGATGCAAGACGTCTGACAGTGGCCATGATGATCGGTGAAAAATCACATTTCAGTTTCTGCTGCTGTAGCTGCTGCTGATCTAGTCCAGTACATGGTGGATGCAAAAATATCTGATGGGTACTGTTTCTGAGCTTAACTCTGCATCTTGTTCACACCATAGAGCATTCTTCACAAAAAAACACCCTTATGTTCTATCATTATCAGTTGTAGTTTATCTTAGTGAAAAAGTTGTCATGAGAAAAGAATATTATTCTTATAGTTTAAAATATTATTCCTGTTCATACTGTTGAGAATTTATCGAAGGCAAGCAGCCTTACAATTCCCCCAGTTTAATCTAGGATCAGATTATGAAGGTTTTTATGATGTCTGAAGTTTTTCTCACAAATAGAGGAGGTTCGCTTGGAATACAAAATGTCCCAGAACCATTTTGTTGATGTGTAACGCAGTAACAGTTTGTGACCGCGATTAGGTTCCCTCCGGTAGCAATTCGGTTTTCAGCATGCTTGAATAATTTATCGACAGCATGATTGCAAGCGATACTGGCATTGGAGAATCTCAGCTAGACCGGGATGTGCTCACCCTCGTTTCTTTAACTGGCAAAATTTCACGGTCTTTTGTTGCAAGTAAATTTTACTTGGTGCTTGATCTAATATAGTAACATGCTAATCCAACCATTAACCTGAGGAAAAAAAAACAGTAAAATGAATATGGGTCAAGGAAATCTATTGTCTGATGCTGTTAGGATTTCACACTGAAAGTGACATCAATGGTACTTCGCAACTAAAACGATTCTGCATTGTTATTCTACAGTCTCAAATCTTTGTGGCAACATTCTTTAACTCAGCTCACTTCGAGATTGTAAATTTTTTAATTTCTCTATTAATTGTGCATTAATCCAGTAATATCCATCTTTCACTATATGGCATCCAAGAATCCGCATGCGGATCCCATCATTAAAGTCATGTAAATTCAAAAAAATCTGGGTGTGTTCGTTTGTGCCGGCTATCGCTGCACACAGTACACTGCATGTTATCGGTTGCAGCCGCAGCCTCAGCAGCCTTAGGATGTGTTTGGTTGAGCTGTGAGCTATGAAAAAGCAGCTGTAAGCTGTAAGCTGTGGAAAAGCTGCTGTAAAATATGAGCTGTGAGAAAGCTAAAAGCCGTTTGGCTTAGAACAGCTGTGAAGTTGTGAAACTGTAAGACAAATATATATAATATATATTATAGTTTATAATTATTATATAATTATAATTATATTACATAACTATAATAATATATAATTATAACATATATAGTATTATATATATTATAAATATAATATAATATACAATATAGATTGTAACTATATAATTATAATATAGTTATAGTTATATTACATAACTATAATAATATATAATTATATATTAATTGTAATTATATAATACAATTATAATTATATATTACTAAAATTACAATTATACTTTTATTATAATTATATATAATTATAATAGTTATATAATTATAATTATATTACATAACTATAATAATATATACAATCATAATATATATATTAAAAATATAATATATTATATAATATAGATTATAATTATATAATTATTATATAACTATAGTTATATTACATAATAGTAATAATATGTAAATATATATTACTGTAATTACAATTATACTTTTATTATAATTATATATTACATAGTTATAATTATATCACATAATTATAATTATATAATATAATTATAACTATAAATACCTATATATCACTATAATTACAATTATATATAATTATATTACCTAATTGCAATAATATAATATAATTATAATTATATAGTAATATATAAATATGTATAATTACAACTATACATAATATATAATTATAATAAAAATATATTTATATGTAATTATGTAATATAATTACATATTATTATAATTATGTGGTACAAATAATTATAATTATATTATTATGATACAATTATAATTATATTATTATGTATAATTATAATTATAATATATATAAATCAGCATCCACAGCTGGCAAAAACAAGTTCAAACCTACTTAAACTTAAAAAAAAGCTGCTTTCTCGAAAGCATTTTTGTCACGGCTGACCCTTTTGGTTGGGCTTTTAATTTTTGCAAAAGCAAAAGCCCAAAAACTGGCCAACCCAAGGGACCCTAAGACACCTCTATCTCTAGCTTTTCTTCCCTATATACTACATCAGCTGAAGCACATTCTGGGGAGCTCAAGGTATACTAAAACTTGAAAACATCAATCAGGCCAAAAGATGGCTGCGAAAGTAGCAGTTCTCACCCTCCTGCTAGCGTTTGCAATGGCTTCTCCAGGCCATGCTGATGCTGCGCAGCTTGGGTGCAGAGAACATGAGAAGGCGCACATCCTTAACGACTGTAGGGACGTGATCAGGCGTGACGGTCCGGTGAGGTATCCAGGCCGCCACAGTGACTGCTGCTCTGCCGTGCAAGCGGTGCCGCTCAAGAACACGGATTGCATTGCTCGTATTCTTACACCCGAAGAACGCAAGCAGCACGACGAAACCAAGATCCGAGGTCTCAAAGATTGGTGCTGATATTGTCAGGTACTCTCTCTGTTCTAAAATATAAGTATTTTTAAGTTTAATCAAATTTAAATTATTATCACTTTGATCATCAATAATATATAATTAATAATATTTTATTATATAAAGATTATATTTTTTAATTCATTATTAAATAAAATTTCATAAAAAATATATTTTTATATTAAAAATTATGTAATTTTTTAATATTATTGACATAAGTTAAAAGATTTTTGACTTTATTCAAACCTAAAAATGTTTATATTTTGAAACGGAGACAGCAGGTCTTTCGTATACCGGTTCTGATGATAATAATTACTTTCTCCATTTTAAATTATTATTAATATGTTATATTTTTTTACTTTAGTTTGAATCTACAATCATTATTTCAATTATAATGATTTAAAAATAGAGCGTAAAAAAGGAAATAAATTGATCCCGCTCTAACGTCCACCCTGTTACTGTTTCCTGGGCAGGCCATGTGGTTAAGAAATCTGCAATTCATGGAGAAAAAGTGGCTATAAAAGGAAGTTCGAAGCAAGATACTGTATTGTCTTACTATTTAATAAGTGTATCATAACTTTATCAGCGGGTTATGTATCTTTGATCTAGGGAAACCTTTTGGATGCATTGCTCATTTCCGATCTAACAAAAATACTACTATCTCTTTGAAAAAGAACAAAAATTCCTAGCACTGTTTTTTTGTCACATCTCCACAAAATTCATCGATTATGATGAACAACGTCTACAACATCAAAAGTTTAACACTCCCCATCTTATTCAAAATTTCATGTAAATATAAAAACAAACAAATCATATTTAAAATATTTTTATAATAAAATGAGTTAACAAAATAAATAATATATTTAAAAAGAACTTTATATAAGATGAACTGTTAAACGTTAAACGTGATGAGTAGAGTATTCTCTAGGTTACTAAATTGATGTTACCGTTAACCTTTAACATCAACTTTAACTATTCATTTTATTAGAAAATAATATAAATGTGTAAAATTTTTAATTGTAATTCAAATAACTCTAACAATAAAATAAATTATAATAAAATATATGATTATTTTTAAAATAAATAAATAATTAATTAAAATTGATGTTAAAAATCAACAACCATGTTAATTTAGGAACGAAACATCGTGATTCACGGTATTCTCAAGCACGTGCGTGAGTCAGCCTCGCGCCGACGCGACACCGCTGCGTGGCAGCCGAAGCGGCACCGCGTGGCGAAGCTTTACGACGTGTGGAATTTTGCAGCTGACACGGTGTTCGGGCTCTGCTGCATGGATTGTTGCTTTCCTGCCCCACTCGCCACTCCTCGCCACTTCTGAATGCCAAATGCACCTGGCATCTCCGTGTCTCGCCATCTTCTGATACTCTGATTTCTTTGCCTATTCCATCCTGCACATCGGACTGGTATGGGCGCCCTGATTTCTAGAATCTGAGACCTGAGCACGAGCTACAAGACGCCTGACCTCCGTGCACGTACGCAGGCTATCCGAAGACCGAGAAGAACCAGCCATGTCGACGACGGCGCACAAGGTGGCGACGCAGCTGGGGAAGAAGACGAAGGGGAAGCGGCCGCCGAGCGTGGTGAGGGAGATCGTCTACGGCATGAGCCTGGGCCTCTTCGCGGGGTACCTCTGGAAGCTGCACCACTGGAGCAACCAGCGCCGCACCCGCGAGTTCTACGGCCTGCTCGACCAGGGCAGGATCACCGTCGTCGTTGACGAGCCGTCTCCCGGAGCCAGTGAGGACTGATGGTACTAGCTAGCAGACTATATACCAGTGCCCTGCTTTATCTCTGCTATAGCTTGCAGCCGTAGGCGAATCACCATGAGTTTCTTTAAGCTTTTTCCTTCGATCTAGTTTAGCGTTTACTAATGTTGTTGAAACCTTGTGCTCGTGTTAGATGTTTCCTTAGTCAGCTCATGTTATAGCTCGTCTAGCAGTAGCAGGATCGCCCTGTTTATGTTGGGATGAGATTATGAAGGTTTTTATGATCGGTTTTATGATATGTTTGAAATCTCTCTGAGGAGGGTTGCTTGGAATGCAAAATCCTTCCAGGTTCCGGGTTGGCTTTTATTGATGTGTAACAGTGCTGTGATTAGTGGTGTGTACTGCGATGCTTGTTTTTTAGCTGCAGCGATTTTGTTTTGGTTCCCTCCTCTGACAGAAATTCAGTTTTCGGCATGCTTGAATAATTTGACGACAGCATGATTGCAACTGAAACGGGGTTTGGAGAATCTCAGCTAGCCAGGTATGTACACATCCTTGTTTTTTCCACTGATAAATTTCATATTTTCACTTTTTTTAATATAAGTAAATTTTATTAGATGTTCGATCTAATATAATAAAGGAACACTCGTCAAATGAATGTTGCAGTACCTTCAGTTTAAGCACGGTCCGTAATTATTTGAGTATATTTTAAAATCTGCCTAATAAAGTGTTATCCATCCATGGACCTGAGGCTGAGGTAAAAAACCACCCAGTAAAATAATACTCCTATAGGTCAAGGAAATCTACTGTCCGGCGTATTTGGACGTCTCTGTGCCAGATTAAAACTGAACAGCCAAGTCTACTGTGTTCTTGCCAGCGTAGTAACACTTCTGTAGGTGACCACCTGCTTTTTCCCATAAAAAATATTTTTTGATTACAAAAGAAAAGAAAGATGAAATGTTTCACCATCTGTTTGCATAAAAATATTGTCTTTCTGCAAAATTATTGTTTCTCCTGAAATCATGGTGTCAGCTGATCGAGTGGAAAAAAAAAAGCACGAACCAAATTGAATTCCATCCATCAACATGAGCGTTTGGCAAGTTTCAATAGGTTTCTAGAGGAGCAACGGTTAAACCACACTACCCGTTGCTTGATGAAGGAAATTGGAGCAACACACAAATCTTGAGCACAAGTTTCTTCACGGGTTTGGAACGAACAGTTCAATTGGTATATGTACATGGAGCCACAAGAATCAGGTATGTATATGGTACTCCGTTACCGAAATTAAGCCGGTGCGGCGACGTCCTCCGTCGTTCCCGTCATCGTCGCCGGTTGTGCAGCGGGTTGGACCCCGTCGGCGCCAGCCTCTTGTCGTCCTCGAACCAGTCGCCGCCGTCGACTTCCACTCGCCGGTGCTCCCCCGTGTCATCTGCGGCACCGACGCTCTCCGTCCTCCTCCTCCGCTGCTGCCTTGTAACTTGGTGATACACCTTGCGAAGTGAGCCAGCCGAAACGCTCGAACCGGTGACAGCAGCGGCGGCGGCGGGCCGCCGTCTACTCACGTGCCAGGAAGTTGCCGGCGCGCCGCCGTGGCCGCCGAGGAGGAACGAGCTCGCCCTGAGCGCCACCGGGATCAGCGTCACGAGCACCAGAATCTTGAGGCACCTGCCGCCCATGTCGTTCCGGGACGGGACGGGACGGGCGACAGGACGCGAACACAGGCGTGGTCTGTCAGGAGATAACGGTACTGAGTGAAGTGTGAGAAAGAGTAGCAGCAGCTAGCAGGAGTGGAGTATACTACTACTAGCAGACGCCTCGTGCAGTCGTATGGTGGAAGAAGAATGAATGGTCTTGGTCTTAGCACGGGCATGTGGTGGCGCGTAATAATAGGCAATGATGTGAGCGCGCCGCTGCCGGCCGCGGGCGATGGCGAGAGGGAGGAGGAGACGACGAGAGGCGTGTGATTTGACGTGGGCGACGGACAAAGGCGCAATGAGTGAGTGAGAGTGATCGGCTCCGTCGCCTGCTCCGCCTGTCTCCGTCCCTGTTCCCGTCTGCTTGCCCGGCCGGTCGCTTGCCGAACAGCTAATTGGTAGCGCCGCGACCGCAGCCCTCAGCAATCAGCGCCCGACCCCCCGTCGCGCGCGCTGCTTGGCTTTGATCCCACGGCATGCTGCTGCCGCTTGACCGGCGCCGGGCACGGCCATCGCCGCGCCGTGCCGCTCATGCCAGCGCGTGCCGTCGCGCCAGTCCGTGCGCGATCTATGGCTTGTGCAGACCTTGTCATATCCGGCGGACGGTTTCACTGAGCCCGCGCAGGCGCAGCCCACTCTGTCGCTTGTCAAGGCAAGACAACGCTTCAAACATTCTCCTCTGAATCACGATGAGCTTTTGGTCTGCCTGCCGCTCTGCGTCCAGGGCGTGCCGTTATCGGGATCGCTAAAGATCTGTTAGTATCAGATCAATAAATCAAATATCTGGCTCGAAAGAGTTTTGAGCTCGATTGGCTGCCGTTGCCAGTGAGGAGGAAGGAGCCTTTGCAAGGTGAGGACAGGATGATGCAGCAGCAAACAGTTGCTGAGCACTACAGTTTGTTGATGTTTCGATGCGCGAGGGTGGCGACCAGCATCTGCTGATGCTAGCTTGATAGCAACAGCATCCTCCACGACACAGTTGCAACACTTCCATTCGATCAGTTCCATCGCACCAGCTTCTGTACTACCAGCCGCCTAGATTTGGACTGAAGCTCTTGGCTGCTCATACTGCATCGACGCCTGTCACGCCGCATCATAGACATAGTTCCCTTCTACTACTGTACTACCAGGCAAAGCACATGCTCCAATCACATTGTGTCTCCCTGCTGTGATGGTGCACAGCGTTGCCTTCAATGCACCGTGTTACAAGCTGATGATCCGATCTCTGGAGAGAAAAAAAATGACGGTACAGCACACTACCAACATATGCATGCCCAGCAAGTAAGTAGTAACAGGCACAAACTGCACTCCCTGGAAAATTTTTCTTTCTATATTCACTCATCCATCTTATCTCTTTGCCACCAGGAAGATGCGCAACAAGGATGGCTTGACCTCACACAATGCCCGTATCTACAAACGAATGCCGCCCCAGCTATAGACAGACAGACCACACCCTACATAACTCGGAAAAATTTTCGCCTTCCCTTGTCGGGGGGCTCTAGAGTCTAGACCTAATCCAACCAAATGGAGTAACATAGCAGGCACATACCATCTACTTGTCTACGCAATCACTAAGCGATCATCTTGGTCCGGAAAGCTCCATGGCTTCCAGGCCGATGGAAGACTCATCCGCGGCAAAATCGATGTATTTTGGAGGTAGGATCTCCGATGATACGGAGTTTGGCGTGTCGACATTCTGTGACGCTTCCCACTTCTCTGCAAGCCCGTCCCCTTCGAGCATCCTGATTACCTCGGACATTCTGGGGCGGTGAGATGGGTAGTACTGTGTGCACAGCAAAGCCACCTGAACCATTTCTTCCAGCTCAACCCTGTCGTAGTTGCCACCTAGGTCCTTGTCAACCATCATGCTTAGCTGCTTTTCTTGATGAAGCTTCTTAACCTGCATTAGACAACGGTATGAGAAATAAAGCTTACAGAAATGCAAATAATGAAGCCTTAACACCAGGAAAAAAAACATCTGACAAGAAAACTTCAGTATGAAACTAACGATGTATAAAGCAAAGGAGAATGTTCCTTAAATTTCAAGGCAAAAAAAAAAAAAATGCATACCCAGTCAAGAACTCCACCCTTTTGATTTGCCAGTCTTCCAATATCTAGTGCCTTCTGACCAGTGATCAGCTCAACCAATAAGACTCCAAATCCGAAAACATCAGTCTTCTCAGATGATTGGCCAGTTGACAAATACTCTGGCGCTATATGGCCAACAGTCCCACGCACTGCAGTAGTTACATGAGATTCCCTATGGTCCAAAAGTTTTGCCAAACCAAAATCTCCCACAATTGCTTCGAAGTATTCATCAAGAAGGACATTGGAGGCTTTCACATCTCGATGGATTATTTTGGGATCACACTGCTCATGCAGATAGAGTAGACCTCGTGCGGTGCCCAGTGCTATCCTCTTTCTCCTTGACCAGTCTAGAGCAGGTCGATTATTTACAAGCTCTGGCAAAGATGAATGAAAGCTGGTTATTTTGTGCGTACATCGGCTTAGATATTGACAGATGATGTCGGTATGGTTCTTGATGTTCTTGATTAAGATTGATATACATGCTAGTTGTATGCGGTGATGTGAGTTCATATTCCAAAACTGGACTTAAATACAAAATGTTGTAACATATTACTGTAGAAATTCGAACAAGAGTAGCATTTAAGTTGATCAATTAAAAGTAACACAAGAATGTTTTCATGGCAATGACAAGTTACGCCAAACAAGCAACTTGAGATGGAGGGATAACTCTTTAAATCCAGTTATAATGCTATCTTGGCTACTAATGACTAGTAATGCCTAGTATTTTAGGTGGCAGAATAGTAGGATAGGATGCAGGGATAAGACTGAAAGTCACTTGAGTTTTAAGACGAGGGTGAAATTGTGTTAATTAATATTAGACACAGGGATAAGACTGAAAGTGGCTTGATTTTTAAGATGTAGGAATAAGACTGAAAATGACTTCAATTTTCAGATGAGGGTGTAATATTAGATGCCATATCTATTTTCGACCTATATCACGCTAGAAAACTGTATGAATCTATGTTTATTACACTACGACAGCTGTCATGCTTAGCTTGGTTTACATGATGCCTAGGTTATTGCCTAGACAACACACAATTCCATCGGAAAGAAACAATGTGAAAACATAATGCAAGAGACAAACTCTATGTAGCAACGCTATGTTGGAAAGCTGACACATTACATCAACTATGATTCATACTGAATGGTTTGGAACATTTAAGAAAAAAAATGTTCGACAGTTACACAAAGCTGTGGAGAATTTAAGGCGTAAAATTGATATCTAAATTGGATAGCCAGTTCTTTCTCTTGTTACTTGCTTCTCATTATTTCTGACATATACTCCCTCCAGATCCTTATTCATGAACTAATCTAATTCAATTTTGTTGGACTAGATTAGCTGCTTAGATTCATGTGTACGAGTCTGGAGGAAGTATGTTAAACAAATTGTGATAACTCATTATAATGTGTATGCATGGAAGTAAAAAAGCAAAACAAGAGACTAACCTCGCAGTTGAGAAGCAACACTCCCATTTGGCATATAAGGATAAACAAGTAATCTCTCGCTCTCTGTAGTGCAGAATCCGATGAGCCGGAGGAGATTCCGATGCACAGCCAAGCTTATGACTTCAACTTCAGTTTGAAATTGAGCTTCACCACCAACGGCATTATAGTCCTTTAGCCTTTTAACGGCAACAACAGAGCCATCACGCAAATAGCCCTTATATACTATGCCATAGCCACCTTCACCTAAAATGTTCTTTGAGTTAAAATTGTTAGTCGCTGCACGCAGCTCCTTGAATGCATACCACTTCAGGTGACCCAAACATACTTCTGGATCATTTTGATCTGCACATTGAAGTGTGTATAAGGCTCAATTACACTTCTGCTTATGCATATGTATCACACAAAATAATCACAATCTTCCTCAATCCTCATTTATAAGTAAAGAAAACAAAACATGAGGTTTATGCTGTTTACTCCTAATTTCATTGTACTAACCCATGCAACTAACGATGCTGGGAAGCACCCACTTTTTTTTTTTTAATTCATGAGAACATATAATTCAGACGACATTGTTTAGATAACATGGCTACATGGCTGATGATTAGAGACAACACTCATTGTTATTGGAGTATCTCAAATCTTAATTAGCCAGCTTATCGAAAGTTCAAACTGACTCAAATCATCTATATAGTATAAGTTCTTTGCATTCAAGTCAAGGAGCATGTAGCTCTAAGATCACAAAAAGTGCTATAGCCATTACTGAGTATAGACATTAATATGATGCAATTTCAATTCCAGGTGATTGGAGATAGTAATAGTTCAGTGATACTAGTTAGGGAAACGTTAGAAATATTACCATTTACATCGAAAAAGATCTGCTGACTGCGCCTATGCCGCCACCAAAGAAGCACACTGACCACAATAGTGATAAAAGCTACTGAACCAACAGTTGCCCCACATATTATTGCAGTACGGTGGCTTCTTCCTGTGCCTTGTTGGGGTATATCTGAATATGAAGAGACATATGTGAGCTCTAGCCGACAGAAACTATTATCAGGTTCCTCTTAACTGGGTGTGTAGATCCTACATCAGAATAATGAAAAAAAAAAACTCACTCTTTAGATCATCCGGTGGATAAGAGAGTGGGTCCAATGACACGGAAGAGCAGTTATCTCCAGAATTAACACTGCAAATCATTGGATTTCCAGCGATGCTGTTCCAAAAAGTAATAAAATGAATATGCAAGCATTGGTACATTGCATGAACAGATGGCGTTATAGAAATAAAATCGGCCAAGGTGAAAGGGGATGGATTGAAACTACATACTTGAAAGTTCTTGCAGAAATCTTGGGCAATGGGCCACTCAAATTGTTAAAAGAAAGGTCCCTATAAAACAGACAAATTTATGCCAGTTAACAATTTGCCGTTAGCATTGAGTCATAAGCAAAAGGAAGAACAGAAAGGATCTTAGGGCATACACGAGAGCAAGACCATCAATGGTGGAAAGTGAATCAGGTAAAACTCCAGACAAGCTATTGTTGTTCAATTTCCTGTCAGTAACAAGATATTTAGAACATTGGCTCAGTTGAAGTACCAGTTACTCCTACAAGAGAACCATTGGAAATCAACATAAGGTAGTAAAGAAATTTTACAGGTAGTCGAGGTTCTTGAGATCCCCAATCGAATTTGGGATGCTGCCAGTGAGTTGGTTGTCTGACATGTCAAGCGTCTTGAGCATCCCAAGCCTTCCTATGGTACCAGGAATGGATCCAAAAATCGCATTGTTCTGTAACAGCCTGTCGATCAGCACAACCAAGAAGTTTTCAACGTTTCATTCAGCCTGATCGATCGAGTCAAGAAATTTCAAATTTAGGATGCCATGGGTAAACAACGTTGGGTCAACAAACTTACACAGACTGCAGCCTGGTGAGGTTGCCAATGCCGGGAGATAACCTTCCGGACAAGCTCTGGCTCGGTAGGCCTCTGCAAACACAGAGAGTGCGAGAAGATCAATCCAAAGCAGCGACCACCGGTGCTCGCCAGAATCCGCATGAACAGAGAAGAACAACGTACAAAGCAGAGACGTAGCCGTCGGCGGAGCAGGTGACCATCCTCCAGCTGCAGGGATCCACCGAGTTGATGTCCCAGTTGTCGAGCACGTTGTGGGGGTCCTCCAGCTCCGTCTTGATGGCCATCAGGGCCACAACTGCGGTACATCCACAGACAGGCAGGTTCAAGTTCACCACCAACAAACATGTAAAAACTCGACTATAATAACGATGATTGATAAGGAAGCACAAGCACGGCAGCTGCATTTTCGTTTATATATCCTCTAAAGCGAGATCTTCCACAAGAGCTTCAAACCAGCGATTGAGAAAAAAGGAGTATCTTTCAGTAATTTTCACAAAATCACCATGTGCCTGATTTTTTACGGACATTTCGAACGACACAATGATGACAGCAAAGCACAAAAAAGGTTAGGCCTTTGCCCTTCGCTGAGAGATTGTGGAGACGCCGAATATGAGGAGAGCAGGGTAGCGTCGGTACCTTCGTAGTTGATTCCGGCCGGCGAGAGCGTGGCGGTGGCCGGCGGCAGGATGACAGCGAGCAGGCCGGCGACCGCGACCCACCATCGCATCCACACCCGCGCCACGGGCACCCGCATCGCAGATTCAATTCGGCGAACAAGAAAACGAAGCGGAACAGGGCAGTCCACGGCCAGAATTCCGCCGCGCGACGGCGGCAGCAGCAGCCGAGACGAAGGAGGAGAAGACGAAGCGGCCGCGCTCACCAGACCACCGGCCAAGACTCACGCAAAAGCGAGAGGCGAGAGGCTAGCTAGAGCACAGAGTACATACGCATACGCCAGAGCGAAAGCGAGAGGCTCACGCGAGCGCGAGCGAGGATGAGGAGGGCGACTGGTGCGGTGGGTAGTGGAGTGGGGTGGGGTCTGAGCAGCAGAGCGCAAACGCCAACGAGCAGCCTACAGCAGACTCACTGCGCTCCCACCCTTCCCTCCCTATCAATCCATGCCGCCGCTGGCGACGGCGCGCCCCCACCACCACCACTGACCCGCTCCGCTCCACGCCGCTGCAAGCCTGCAAATCGCCAAACGCTTTCCCCCGACACGGGTGCGCATGCCAGCAGAACCCCCTCGCCCTTTCCTCTGTTTTCTTCCTGCTCGTCACCAACTTTTTATCCTTGCCAAACGGTTTCTGAAAAAAGCCGCCAACATTTTCAGAAAATGGGAATCCGATTTGAGATGCAGATGTTCTCCTAAAAAAAAGGAGATGCAGATTAACGGAAGTGACGACCTTTCTTGACGGAAAACTTAACCATAAATTACTCTTCAACTAATAGTAATCCTAGGTGTACGCAGTTCCGGCAGTACTCTTCAGCATAGAGTACTGGTACACGGAGTCACGGACTACCCATCTGCCTGCACCAACAACTCGGAGCGTTCTTTCCTGTTGTCGTCGTCTCCAGGACAGCACCCTGATTTCCGGTCTAAGCTTCGCCATTGATGGCAGCACGAACGACGCTAATGACAGGACGCATGTTTGTCACAACTGGTCTACAAAGCCGAGCCTTTTGCACGACTACCTACGCGATGCTGTGAGTACTACTACAGTGACTGTAACGCACAGTGATACTATACTCCGTAATAAAGAACGGAATGATGGGGAACATTGAAAAATGGAGGTTAATGGCGGCTACTGTCGAGTCACGTGCTCATCTTTTATTTTGTCCCGCCCCTTCTCTCTCTCTCGTGCCCGTCAGTGCCGTGATACCACTGGAGTAGAATCTAAGCATGGCTACTGCTCCTGCTGTGGTGTTTATCATCCTTTGCAACCATACGGCAGTATTTGCTCCCTCCATTTTAAAATATAAGCTTTTTAATTTAAGTAAAAGCCAAATTTTTATTATTTTAACTACTACTAATATATAATTAATAATATTTTATCATATAAAATTTAATTTTTTATTCACTATTAAATAAATTTTTATATAAAATATATTTTATATTAGATATTATGTAATTTTTTAGATATTATTGATAAACGTTAAAAGATTTTGATCTTATATAAATCTGAAAATACTTATATTTTGGAACGGAGGTAGTATTTATTTGTTGAGAACATCTTGTTACCGGTTCAATCCACGCAGTTTTGATTTCTTCAGCCAAGTTCAGATTAGAAACTCAGAACTAATAAGGTCCCTTTGAAACATACTTCAAGAATTTTACATAAATTACATAAAAATTTCATAAAATCAGTTTAATTTTATAAAGAAAAACGCAGAAAATAAAAAAAAAATCACATTCCAAGGTCCAATTTATAATATTTATATAATTGTCCTCACTATCTCTTCTCTTATGAAGCCACGTCATCATTTTTGTTTGCACTGTCCGATCATAATCCTTTCAACCATCTCGATCGTTCATGATTTAACCTTGTGTCTCCTCCTCTTCTCATGTTGCGCTGAGCTTCCATTACTATATCCAATCAAAGAGTTGTTACGCTAATGATGCTAGTGATATTCATGAAAGCCCACTAATCAAATGTTACTACAGTCAATTAAGGTGTTGTTATGTTAATGATGCTAACGGTATTAATACTTCTATCACTACTACCAGTGGTGGGGTAACGATCCATCAAACCACATCGTTTTTCTTCTTGTTGTTGATCTTCCTTCCAATTTGTTCTGATATGATTTTACCTATTGGCTCTCAATTTGTTATTTGTTTGCTAGATTTGGTATCGATTCTTTAATTTGTACGGTTCAAGTTTTCTTTTATTTAATTCTTTAGGGATTTATATACTATCATTTAATTCGAATTTTTGATGTTATCTTTTAGGAGTCAAAATCAAAAGTGAAGCAAGTGACCCCTAAGAAATTGACATCTATGTTCAGAGAAGAGTATGTTAACGCTTGAAAAAAAAATTGTTTTTTGGTCTTCAAAATTCAATAGGGGTCAAGTAGGTAATTAGTATTTTTTTCCATGCTTTGATTCTGTAGATATGCCTTGACAGGTAATCCTCTTAGTGACTAGCATTATCACCGTTATTATCTCTAAAATAGTTAAAAGTAGATGAAATTCTATTAGATTATATTTTCATAATGTTATTTAACCAGTTATAAATTCTCGCAGCAATGCTCCAAACAATCATCTAGTTATAATTACGAAGGCATCCGGCAGCAACAAGTCCATCACTAGGCATTCTACTTCCTCTAGTTATAATTACGAAGGCATTCGGCAGTAACAAACCCATCACTAAGCGTTCTACTTCCTCCGTCTAAGAAGGTAAAGATTTGTACATTTTTCAATACAAAATAAGAATCAAAAGAAAAGACTATTGTACCTCTACTTTTAACACATAAAAACCTTCTTTCTCGTCCAATCACCTTTTATTTTTATTTATTACGTTCACACTTCTCAAATTCTTATTTAAACAAATACAATTTTTTTTAAAAATAGACGGAGGCAGTAAGAATTGTTAGCAGAGAGTACGATCCCTGCTCCCTGCGCATGGAAAACTAATGTTACTGTACGGGCGCACGAGCCGGACAGAAACGCAAAACTGAAGCCGGTTCAGTGACTGCCTGCACGCGTAACAGCGGTCGGCGCCTGTGCGAGCGTCGCAGGGAGCGGCCGGCAGGCATCCCGAGGCGCGCTCTGCTGCTGCGCCCGTGCCATCGAGGTCGGAAGCGGTGTCCACCGTCAGCTCGATCGAGCCGCCATGGCGATGCCGCGGTGGTACGGGCTGTAGCCGAGCAGCGGCAGGGAGCCCGTGCCCCGGCAGGCCAGCCGGCGCAGGCAAAGCTGCCAGGTCGGCGCCCCACTGATCCTGGTCTGGGCTCCTGGCCCTGGCTTTGCTTTAACCAAACTGCATGCGATCGGTCTGAATAGTGAACGAGGTCGAGTCGCGCAGCTGTGCCGCCGCATCGACTTGGTGCGGTTGTGTCGCACTCCTGGTTGCCTGGTTGGCTGGTTCCAAGCAAAGTGAGCTTGGTGTCACGCTGACACGCTGCACGAACACAGGTACTCAACGTCCGTGTCCATCGTACCAAATCGGTCGGTGGAAAGCTATTGGTAGGCTTAGCTCATTCCATTCCGCTGCTGATCCGCCGCCCGCTAGCTATACCGCTCAGCTCAATCAATTACGAAAAGTACAGTCAAGCCGAAACGATAGTGTTTGACATCTCAGTGGTTATAGCTAATCATCCGCCGTAATCTCCTCCTCCCGGAGCCTAAACTGCTCACCTGCACTGCACCTACATGAGCATTATTCCATCAGACCATCACGAGGTCGCAGTCGTTGCGAGTCCGGGTCCTCTCCAGTGGCGAACAAAATTCCCTATATTGTAGCAAATGGCACAGTAAAAAGCGAGAAGATGAATAGTACGTTAAATTAACAACGTAACAACGTCCGGGTCCTCTCAAGTGGACCCCGTTCCGTCGCTGTCCTAGATTTGAGCCCTGACGGTAGCAGGGAGAGTTGGTGCCGATCGATCTCACTCTTGCGCCTGGCTCACAGCCACCATGCTACGGTAGAAAACAAATCGCTCGTGAAGGGAAACAGACGCCTGGGACGGACACCGATCGTTCACCTACCCGTGCGTCTCTTCGCCGTAGGCATGGGCGTGCGTGGCGAAAATCCATCGGCAATCAACCGCCAGTGGCAGGGACGATAGCAGGGAGAGGAGGAGCCTGCACAGCTCTTCAGCCTGCGACGGCACCGTCAGAAACCCAAACTCCGACGAGCATCTCCGCGCCGCGCTTGGGGAACGGTGGAAAACCCCGAGCGCTCGCCTCCAAAGCATGGCGCGACACGCGATTATTCCGCGGACGGCCGGCCGGCCGGCTCCTCTCCTCTTCACTCGATACGGGAATGCTCCTCGGGGCCAGGGATTTTGTTTAATTAAACCTGTTCGACTTTTTATTGTAATCCTGGAGGTGGAGTGGAGGGGGTTTTGGTGGGTTTGAGTGACCACGCAAGGAACGTCCTCACCCTCAAGGCAGCGACGAGCAGGAACGTGACAAGCTACCGGACGAGTGAGTGACGGGTGATTTGTTCTTGGGCTTCGGGGACCGTGGCGGCAGCAGCCGGCAGGGAGACCAGACGCCCCAGAGCAGCGCGGAATGCCGCGTGCGTCGGCGTGTCCCTGGCTGGCTACTGGAGGAGGAGAAGGAGATGACCTGACCAGCCCACGGGAGCGGCGAGGACCGGTATCTGTGCACACGTGACTCTGCGGCCTGCGGCTGCCTGTCCGCGGCGCGGTTCAAAAGTGCTCAGCCTTTTCGTACGCCTACCAATTTTTAACGTTTGCTTCCGCACATGACAGACTCGCTCTCGCTGCCCCGGCACCACCCCCGTCCACTTCTGGTTTTCCACGATGGTTTTCTCGGGGTCTCAGGTGGTGTTTGGGTTCTTGATATGATCAGGTTAAGGATAAAGAAATAAAAAAAAAATCTATATCGTTTATTCATTCATCGCATTACATTCTAACCATTCATTCATTTTCCAATCCCAAACTCACTTCTCATTTTTAGAAATCTAACAATTCGTTCGTTTCCAATTTCAAACCCAGTTCCCATTTTCAAAAATCCAAACGCCAGTGCGTCCAGGGCCCTGCTCGTCTGAAACCAGGAGTGGGCTGCTCCTGATGCCAAGCCCAAACATAGAACAAGCCCAGGCCCATTGACTCCAATCCTCAAGGGTTTTTATGTACACCAACTTTTCAGCTCTCCTGAACCACCAAGTGGACGAAGATTATAGTACCGCTTAAAATGTAGTAGCAACATTTAAAAGTACTTCATTCTTAATTTGTTATCATTATATAGAACAACAGCTTCAATCCATTTTTGAACTGCTTCTCCTGTCTTACGATAGTATTTTTTTTTAAAAAAAAACATGAGTAATTCATATGAATTTACTGGAATGTAATATTAACATGTTTACCAACTTGAATTAACCACGGACGGATGGAATTAGCCAACTTGAGTGCAGAGGATTGCACACATTTCTCCGAGGTGAAAACTAGTGATGCGAGACGGAGACATCAACCTCTTTAATGAAGCTGTTGCTCTTAAAAAAATTGGAATATTCTATCATCAATTTACATGCCCATCTTTTAGGGTAACCCATCAAGAGAGAGACGCGAGGTAATCTGCGGCTGACGAATGTGTTCTCTGGGTGTATCAGTATCTCCCTCCATTTTTTCAGGGTATGGTGTAGTAGTGACAAGGAGCTACAGCTATTTTATATCCTGGTTCTTAGTTACTCCACGTAAGTGTGGGGAAACCAACTTCCCAGCAGGGTATGCTTAAGCCTCAGGACCAGAGCGAATAAGGCGTAGCAGGGGAAGTGTAGCACTGCCACTACCAAATACCTGAAATGAGATAAAAGCATAACAAAATCATCCATTAACAGAAGAAAGCTGAGAGCTTGATACGATCTGGCAAATGATAGAGGGTGCCATAATGCATAACAAGTTCCTTGCTGGCTTGAGAGCTATTCACCAGATCACATATCAAATCGTTCCACCAATATGTCCTTCGGATGTTCTTTCATTTTTTTTTTATATGTCAGGCTTAAATTGCCTGAGAATTAACCTAAAATTCCAAACTCTACAGATAAATCAGGCAAATAAATAATTCAAATCTAGTACAGTAACGATTAATTTTGACTTGAGAAATGGTCCACTATATATGTTCTTAATTAATATTTGCATATACACATTACGAGCCACTAACACTGAAGTTGCAAAGTTGTTGCAGAATTTTGTCTATTTGCACTATAGGAAATTTATGCAATCACTGGACAGAGAATGCTTTACAGAAACATTATGAAACAAGTGTACTAGTTGTTGACAGCGTCCCAACTGCATTATTAAAATCTTTCTTTATATGCACTTTCATCATCAGATCTACATTTCGGTGCTAAACAAATGTGGTGATAGTTTTGCCGAGCTATGTACTCCCTCCATACTTTTAATTCGAGTCATTTTGAACTTTACTTTGGTCAAACATAGGAAACATAAATTGCAAATAATTTTTAAGTTGTTAAGTTTAGAAATATAAAAATCATATGATTAGATTTGTCTTAAATAGTACTTTCATATGTCACCTTTCAATAAATATTTTTATAAAAAACAAGAGTCAAAAGTATATTTTGGAAACCATGTCATTATCTAAAACAACTTGAATTATGAGTACGGAGGGAGTACAATATATCAGGTGGCTTTATTTTGATTAAATGTCTTATTCTATGTTTTCTGATACAGACCTGTCAATGGATAGTTGCAGAAGCAAGAATATGATTTAGCATAGCAAAGGCACTTCTTGAAAGAAGTACGTAGAGCTTACCATGCAGGTGCTGCTGGGAATTCCAAATCTAGAAATGGGTAAGGCCACCTGAACAAACAAATCGCGTTACACATCAAGAGATCCCACATCATTAACTATAAAAAGGAAAGGTAACAATCATTACCACATTGACACATTAGCATGGATGATCCACTGAACATTAACAAAAATGCCTGTCCACAGCAGAAAATATGCGATTCTAAACCACGGAAAACGCTGCAATAGAGAATAAATGGTCAATAGAGAGACCAGCTGATCATGGTATGTATTAACGCTATGCCATGGGGCATTTACCATGCTATTCAGAGCAGCATCACCAATTATGAAGACAACATTGATTGAATGTGTTCCAATCAGAATCTGTGATTGCAATGTTATGAACTTAAATAAAGAAACATACAAATATCCAAGAAAGCAAATAACAAACCTCAGCAGAAAAGAGTTGCTCTTGGGAATAGCATGGCTAGATATTGAATGATTAGCATGCAGTTAACTGTCATTCATCAAAATAAGCAGGACAGTACATAAACAAGTTGGCATGCACATTCATCCACAAACAAAGATATGGATCATAGTAGAGGAGTGACTCATAAAGGTGATCAGATATGAAAAAAAAAATCCAACATGGGTATATAATGGGTAAGGCTCTGGAACATTAACAAAAAATGTAGACCCTGGATTTTTTTTAAGGTTGGCCAGAATCCCCTCGAATGATGATCGTGGAATAAACTATTTTACAAAAATATTCATTTTTCTATGAAATTGTGAAGCAGCTTGCTAACATTGTTTTCTACTCCTACTTTTTTTGTTCTGATTGAACAGCAACTTTAAGTTTTAGACTGAAATATAGTATTTGAAATCTGTAAAGTGGTTACTCACGAAATTCATCTCATAGTCGTTGCGGGCAAGGAAAGGGTACAAAATAAACCAGAATACTAGATCTGTAATCACCACAGCACCTGCATTTGTCTGGAAACAAGAATACAGAATTTCAGTGGAGCTGCAAGTAGAGCAATGCTGCTAGTCAGTTTCCTATTGCATCATATTTAGATCAATCAAAACCTAATCTACTTTATATCGAGTTGTTTATTGATATGATAAGACATGGTTACCTGAAACATAATCTGGAACAGGTAACCCCAAAATCCTGCAATTTCTTGACCACCATGTATTTTACTGTAACAAGGACTTTTGATAGTATGGTCATAAGCACTTTCTCTTGTTGGAGCAATGACATATGTGCCATGATCTGCACCAGAACTTATCCGATCAGACCTATCGCCACGGGTCTTGTAAGCATATTGATAGCATCCATAGATTGAAAGCGATGAGCCAATCTAAACAAGGCGAAGAACGTGTTAGGAAAATTCATTAGTATGTATTCAACAATGGTACAAGCAAGCATATATAAACTGCTATCTCTCAAAGTAAAAGATATATTATGCTTTGTTCCAGTAAGACCCATAAATGACAAAGAGGCAAATACTAGCAAAAAACAAATTCTTCTTTATTAGCAAACGACATACCCCAAAATACAAGGTGACAAGGAAGAACGTCCATCTGTCAAGCATATAAAAGAACATAAATCAGACATTTTCAAGTTTCCTTTGAATTTTACTTCATACATTTTCTCAGAAACTGTGATAAGCAAGGATGAAGACTGCTTACTGAGTGTAGTATAAGAATATGCTCCATCCATCAGTAATGAGATCGACTGCAAGCATTGAAGCCATAACAAAGAATGCCACAAGGCGAAATGCCAGCAGCCAACCAGGATGGATCTCCTCTAGGCATGGCTTCCAGCAATCATCAAGGTAAACAACTCCAGGCCTGGACCGGGGCAACGCTTGTTCACTGTCTTCACAGTCATTGTCGTTGCCATCCCTCGAACTCACTCCCTCATATTTCCAAATCCAGCAGCACGCCAAGGCCATGCAGGAGTAGACCCAGATCGCACAAAGCAAGAATTTCCAGTTGAGCCAGTACTCCGTGTCAGTTGTGTCCACGGCCATAGCTGACGATGACAATACTGAATTGCTCGACCCTGCCAACATATCAGCAACACAATATATTAGTGTAACACTCGCACTGCTCCTGTAATTTGGATACCATACTTGCGCGTGATCGATTGCAGAAAAAAAATGATTCTGTCCTTTCCTTGCCGGCAAAGAGAGCAGTTCTATAGAATATAGTAGTACTGATTACCAAATAGAGAGAGAAAAGAAGCCAGAGGAAGGAAGCGAGAGGAACAATAATGAATCTCTATCCTGAACCATGGTATCCAGTAGTATCCACACCCACAGAAGATGCAATCTTTGTCCTCCCGTCAGCACACAGAAGGAATGTGGGGAAAGAACAGCGAAGCAAACAGCATCAAGAAACATATCTCCTGCGTGGATGAAGAGGGAAAAGTAGCTGAATTTACCAGCAACCGATTCGACGGCTCTCTCCGAGCCGGAGGATCAAGCCAAGCACGGCTGCACGGCGAACGGGGCGCACCGCCTCCCGGACACGAAGGAGAACGGAGCGGAGCACGAAGAGAAGCCAACAAGCCAACAACCACCGCTTGCCTCTTCGCCTCCCTTCTCCAAGCTTCCTCCCAGTCCCAGCTCCACCTCGTTAACCCGACGTCTTTCCCTCCGACGATTATCCTAATGCAACCTAGAGCCTCGAGATTGAAGATCGAAGCAGACATGTGCGCATCAGTGCATTTCGCAGTAAACAAGGACGCGGAACCAGAAAATGGTGAGCAGAATCTGAGGAGTTACAATATACCGGAAGATCTCTGCGAGATTCTTTGCAGTCAACCGGCGGACTCGTGCTGGCCCTGGCTGCCTGCTTGCTTGCTTATCCGGAGGGCTCGGGAAGCCTCGCGGGCGCGCCACGCGCCCACGCCCAGTCGCAGAACAGTGTCTCGCAGCCACAGAAGACACCGGGGAAGGGGAGGGAGAGAAGTGAACAAACCAAGAAACCAACCCCCGGTAACCACACGTCGCCGCGCCTGATTGCAGGCGCCCCACGGAGACGGTGACCTGGACACGTGATGAGAATGAGATGGAGCCAACTCGAATCCCCTCCGACAATGGACCGCCCAATCGACGGATGCTCATTTTGTCATTTGCTTGTAGTGATTCGCCTTTGCAACTTGTACAGCGTTTCTTAGAAAAAAAAATAGTACTGCGTTTCTTAGAAAAAACGACAACTATGGCCACAACTATGACAAATTGAAGATTCTTCTTTAACATTAATGAAAAATAGTGTTTTTTTTACAATCCATTTGAATGTAGTAATTTCAGAGAAATTTCATAAAAAAAACAGAAAAATTAAAAATTTTCTGCATTCCAAATGGGCCTCGAGACCAATGCATACCCTTACGTTCTATGAACAAATGTTTTTTAACTCGACAAACCTCATATAATTGTCTTGTATATTCAAACATTGTACAAAATATCACCACCAACTATACAACAAATAATGTGAATGCGAACTACAGTACCAAAACCAGAGCTCTTACAGATAGTTGTTCCTAGGTTTGGTAAAATCAGGTTAAATGTCAGACCATTTATGTAAAATCTTTATGGCATTTCTAATACTTATCAAATTTATCATTTATATAAAAAAAAGAAATGTGAGCACCAAATTCCACATGGCAAAAAATAAACCACATCACTTAAAAAAGTATGTTATCAAGAATTTAGGTATTGTTTAGTTGTACACATATAAAATATTACTATTCATAGATGAACCTATATAAATAAATATTCGTGAGCGGATCATCATGATCATTACACGAACAGAAGGACCTTAAGGATAAATCATAGTTTCAATCCTTAACCAGTAACATGTATATTGGGAGCATGACTCCCTACGCTTTCACAACGCCTCCTACCGTTAAGCCATATGAGTGAAAAGTGTATCTTCATCCCGCTCATATATAACCCCAACTATGTTGCATTGTTTATTGAGAGGGTGAAGAGAAATATCTCCTCTGCGGCTGGCGTCTCCCCCCCTTCCCCCCACACCTCTGTTCCCTTCCCCAACCTGAAGCATATATCGTAGACTCTACTCCTTGTGGAGTGCATATGCAAAATGATGAGAGATAAATCGCTCAAGCAGGTATTCTTTGGCAAGCATTTTGTTTTTTCTCGATGGCATATTTTGTCATAATTTTCATGGTTACATTTATGTTGTTATTCCTATGAGTAGTATTATAAAAAATGACCTATCATATAACATGTTGTTTCTATTTCTATTTATAATACATTTTATATTTTTGCATCATATCTGTATGTCTCTTAGCTCTCTTTGCTTATTTAGTTAGATGGTAGATATTTTTGTTCATTCTGATCAAGTATTATCATATATATGAAAATAATATAGGAATTATGAATATCTCTAAGATTTAAATCTCAAATCTGTTTTGCGGTGCACCATGGCGCGCGTGTGCCCTCCATACAACATGGATCATCAGGTATCCAAGGTGTCTATCCCATTTTACTCCAAAAGGATATGACCCTTTGGAATGTGGGAATTTCACAGAAATCACACAAAAATTTTACAGAAATCAGTTTAATTTCATAGAAAAAATGCAAAAAAGGGAAAAAAATTCCGTGTTCCAAAGGAAGCCTACATTTGGAAACACTTTTAATCCCAGGACTTGAGTATACGTAGCTAGCTCTAAGCAATTCATTCATTTGCAGTCACATCACTGCCATTTTTTCTTCTTTTTCTATTGTTTTCATTTAAATTTGATATGCAATATCATTACTAATCTGATAATTTTTATAGACAAAAAATATTGAAGAAATTATCCGAAGGACACCGCCCCACTTGTTGAGCAAACACAATAAAAAACATCTCAATATAAGCGAGTCAACTTCGATGAGCCATCCTATTGGTAATGTAAGCACAAATTCCATAACGAAGCCAAGTACAGTGAGCCATGATCAATCCGGATATGATGGCTCAAGTTCACCACTTCAAGATCATAGCATGTACACGAGAGTCGTGCCTCAAGTGGGAGAAACTAAGCGGTATTTATACTTGCCAATGCTTTTATCAATTATTTCCTCAAAGACTTCAACAAGTGCTCCTTATGAAGAAGGTACTCCTTTACTCTAGTAACTAAAGAGTTTCTATTTGCTTAGACAAAGTACTCTTCTTCAATTGAATCAAATTTCTATTCTACCAGAAATAGGAGTCCTTTGTCCATTGTTAAGTGTTATTCAAGTTTTCATCTTGTTTTACATGTTATGTTCATCATTAACATACCACTCATTTATGTTATCATTATATAATAGAAAAATTTATGTTGGATCCAAAATATTAGGATTTGTAGGACCAACGATAACATGTTTATAATTGGTTTGATTAGGGACTCACAAGGGCAGTGACAATGAGCACCTAATGTCTTCTCATGGAGGAAGTAGTAATTCAGATAGATCAAATTCAAGGACGGCGGACTACCATCCACCTTATCAGCTATCCAGTGTAAAGTATTTGAGAATCGCCTAAAATTTGTTTGCATACAAGAAATATCTGCCTAAATCAATCAATGTGATTTTGTTCCAGTTTTATCCTATTGCTCCTTACTCATATGGTAACGAGAACTGGAAGCTCCCTCAGCATCAAGAACCAGCTCATCTCCAATGCAACGAAACAGGAAGAGAGGAGCAGCTGCCATTGCCACCCCTCAGGAGCTCACATGATATCCACACCAACATTACAAGCACCATGGAGACGTCGTCATCAATTCTTGGCAAACGTCCTGCTGCAAGCAACACTCACCATAGCTTCTTCCAGCAGCAACGGCTACCTCTTGACAGTCCTGACATGGAGCCTGAGCTCACTGACGATTTGTTCAACCTGGTTCAATCTCTGGGGACACTAGAATACCTCTATAGCTGGGAGAAGATCTTCGGACCAGGAAGCTTGAGGTATGGGCCTCACCACACATCCTCACTTAATGCCATGGCAGGAAGCAATGGCACAGCGCCTGAACCAAGTTTGTCCTTGGGTTAGGAAATCAGAGCACTCCTACTGTCAATTGTCTGCAACGGCTGTGATGGAGGAGTCCATGAAGAAGCAGAGGATGGAGACAGATCAGTGTTTGGGCCTTTTGGTTAGCTGGAGCTTTTAAAAAAGCTGATTAACGACTAGTTAAAAAACTGACTGATAAAGTAGTGACTGTTAGTTTTTGTAATATATATTTAGCTTCTCTGCATACCAAAAGCTAGAAAAACAGTTTTAGATGAACTTTTCAGTTTTTAGTTCATTTTTTTATAAGCTAGTTTTTTAGAACTTTATTTGTTTTAGTTTTTCAGCTTAAAAAAGCCAGTCGGAAACAAACAGAGCCTTACCCTTTGTCTAAATTGACACTAGGTTTGGACTGACATGGTGGTCCAAAGAATTTAGTGTAAAGTCTTTACTGAAGTTGATGGATGATTGTGGGATTGACGAGGAGCAATAATTCAATGAAACAAGAACTTCAGTTACCTTTCATTGTTTATTTACATTGAGAATGCAAAATTTAACACTTTCATCTACTGCTTTCTCCGTTCTCAAATATAAGCATTTATAAATTTGAATAAGATCAAAATCTTTTAACTTCTACTAATAATATTTAAAAAAATTACATAATTTTTATAAAAGTTTATTTAATGATGAATTTAAAAAAATTAATTTTTATAAGATAAAAATTTATTACTTACATATTATTAGTGGTATAATAAAAATTTAATTTTAACTTAAATCTAAAAATCTAAAAATGCTTATATTTTCAAAGAGAGGAAGAGTTTGGTTTGGTTCGGTGAGTGTCACCTTTCTGACATCGGACGGCTCAGATCGACGCCCCATCGATGCCCGCACCGCCGCCTCCTCCCTCCTGGCCCACCGCCGCTGACGCCTCCTTCCCAACCACGCCGCCGCAGCCTCCCTCCCTGCCCCCGCCATCTTCCTCCCTGGCCGCGCCTCCTCGCGAAGCTTTGAGTGCCACGATGCCTCTGCGGGCGCAGCCCTCGCCTCCCCCGCCGCTCTCCAACCGTCGCAATCACCATTTGCCCCCTGCCCCTGTGGCTCGATTCGGTAGATCTGTCGGGATCACGTACCCCGGGTACCTAACAGATCGCTCAAACGAGAGAAAGTCGAGGGTCGGATGACACGGGCTCCGACCCCTCCGCAACGATCTACGACGGCTATCGCATGGCCGCGCAAGGGCGCGAAGACCCCGGACCCTGAGGATAACACCCGGGAGCGACCCCCAGAGGGCAGGTACCGCGTTATGGCACA